>JAVSCE010012674.1:0-50934 GCA_032199065.1 Smutsia gigantea
CATATGTGGAGTATAAAAAAAAAAAAAAAAAAAAACTGAAGGAACAAAACAGCAGGAGACTCACAGAACCCAAGAATGGACTAATAGTTACCAAAGGGAAAGGGACTGGGGAAGATGGGTGGGAAGGGAGGATAAGAGGGAAAAAGGGGCATTACGATTAGCAGATGTAATGTTGGGGGGGCACGGGGAGGGCAGTACAACTCAGAGAAGACAAGTAGTGATTCTATAGCATCTCACTACGCTGATGGACAGTGACTGTAATGGGGTTGGTGGGGGGTACCTGATGAAGGGGTAGTTTAATAATCGTAATATTACACATGTAATTGTAAATTAATGATAATAAAATAAATTATATTAAATTAAAAAAAAAAACCTAAAGAATCCACACCAAAACTACTAGAACAACAACAAAAAAAAGATTCTCAGCCACAGCTCACTAGGGCTCAGGCAATTACAGAAGGCAACTATAAGACTGTGTAGCAAATACGTCACTTTCATATCGAGTTGCATCCTATGGTCTTGATTAAATGGAAAAATCTAAAGCTGAGCTGGGGTGGTTTGGACAGAGGTAAGAAGACAAGCTAACATTCATTAAGAGCCTTTGCCGGTCTCTCTGCCTACTGGCATTTTTTTGAAATGCTAAAATAATGTCTATGAATTTATTGGAATCCATTTTTTGGGGAAGTTCATAAATTTACTGAAATCACAAAGGGGAAAAGGATCCAATCCATTTTGGTAAAGAAATGATAGGCAGGATAATTTTTCCATAGGCACAACTTTTGCTCTTAAATATGTAGGAATATTTTTCTACTTCTGCAAAGAAATATGCTTTCCCCCACTTTCCCTAAAATATATAAATATATATAGCATCCTTAGTCTAACTTTCTTTCCCTAATTATTGATGATGTGGATGTATTCTCACTATGAGAATTACAGATTTTGTCTTTGGTTCCCCTCTGTATCTACAGGTCCTAAAACAGTGCCTAATACATAGTGGGTTCTCAAAAATGAATTAATTTTCCTCTTAATATTACTACAGAATGTTGAAAAGGCTACAGAGAGTTGTGGAGAATATGGGAAACTAAAGTGCACAGCCCACGTAAAGAACAACTACCACACAAGTCCTGGTAATTGTTGCCACCTAGAAATACGAACCCAGTTTTGTCAGATCTGCTAATTTTTAAAGATAAGCTGGAAACCCAAATTTTATGTGAAATTGCCAGGTTATTAAACACTGGCAAGAAGTCATATTTTAAATTAACACTGGACAGGCTTATACTGTACAGGCTAAAAGAAATCTGAAAGGTTTTAGACAGTCTCTGAGACTATAGTTCTCTACCTCTGATCTAGTTTAAGCCCCTCATCTTACTGATGGCCAGAGAGCATAACTGCTACAGCCCGTGGTACACAAAGTTAAAGGATGACTTGCCAATAAAATACTATCTATATATATAAACTCATACATTGGCTATCACAGTTCTTGACTCTTTTCCCTGAAGAGGAGTTTATGGGGTACTGCCCCCACCTAGCATTTGTATTTGACTTTATATTTTTTCAAAGGCATTTCAAAAAAAATGATTTAATTTGTGTTTTCACAATAAAGACCGAATGAAGTACATGAACCACTTATGTCTCCATTTTCCTGATAGAAAAGAAATGTAGAGAGATTAAGTTCTTTTTATAAGAACACACAGAGCTAGTTAGTGGTGGGGCTCAGACAAGATTCCTCATCATTTTAAATTTGGTTTTTAAATAAACTTTACATATAATACAATGCACCCTTTTAAGTGTACAGTATAATGAGTTTTCACAACTATACACACTCTTCTAACCATCACCACAATCAATCAAAGCACAGTTCTCATGTCTCTGTAGGCATCTCCGCTCCCTCCCATCCCTTCTCCTGCAACTTCTGATCTGCCTTCCATCCTATACATTAGTTTTGTTTGCTGCAGAATAAATCATAGTGTGTACTCTTGTGTCTGGCTTCTTTCACTGAATAAAGTATTTCTGAGATTCATCCTCACTGTTACATGTATCAATAGTTTCTTTAAACTGCAGACTAGTATTCCAGTTAGTTTATCCATTCATCTGTTGAAAGACATTTGAATGGTTTCTAGCGTTTGGTTATTATCATAAATAAAATGTTCATTTAGAAGCCCTTTTTTTGTGGACATAAGTATTTATTTCTCTTAGGTAAATACCTAGGAGTGGAATTGCTGGGTCATATGGTAAGTGCACATCCAGCTTTATAAGAAACTGATAGTTCTCCACAATGGTTGTACCGTTTTGCACTTCCAACATGTGGGAGTCCTACATACCCATCAACACTTGGTATTGTCAATCTTTTTTTTTTTGCCATTCTAGTGAGTGTGTAGTGATAGTTCACTGTGGTTTTAATTGCCATTTCTCTATAGCTCCTTCATCATTTAAACTCCTAGCTTAGTTGCTTCCCACTGCTTTCTGATAGAAGGCTTTAATAAACATTGACCATAGAGTCACCAATGAAATTACTGAGATAACTTGGATATCTATCTCTCAAGCAAAGATGACAACATAAGTGCCTAGCTCTTCCCTGGGAGAAGATGGCAAGTGAGAATTTATATACATAGAGGGGAGATTACATAATCTCTGAAATCTCAACTCTGACATTAACAAAGATGAGGTTGTCAACATCATTATCATGACTCTGGACATTATCAACACTGGACAAGTTACTGGATCTCTTTGGCCTCCATTTGCTCAACTGCAGAAAGAAAAGTAAATGAGTGGTTTTTAAACTGGGTTCCTCAGAGCCCTAGCATTACAGGAGGTACTTCAATGGTCCCAGGCAGAAAAAAATGATTCCACTTAACGGTAGAGCTCTGCACACTGCTTCCTTTTGGCTGTTTAATATTAATTCTGAAAAAAGATGCTAGAAAAAAAGGGTGATGGGGAGGCAACTCTGCTTTAAAGAAGAAAAAAGAGCTCAAAGAATATTCTGTAGCTCTATGTAAAGTATTTTATAAAATTTTATAAAAATAAAAGGACTACACTGCAAGTCATGCAAAGGGCTCTTCTCTACTTGCTTACTGCAGATAGAAATGTGTACAGGCAGCTGCTGGATTGGGGGCTGTGCCACTACCCTCACCCTACATTGAGATCATGTAGTATTCTCAGAGTCCAACAGGCTAGGTACAAACCCTGGCTCAGGCAAGCCACAATCTCCCTGACACCCATCCTCTCACCTGTCAAGGATGGCTGAGATCTGCCTCACAGTTCTGGGGAGGATTAAATGATAAGCAAAGCACTGATCACACAGGAGATATGCGATGATAGGTTTCCCTCCCTCTCCTCCCCCTCCCCCAACAAATCCTCTGTATTTGTATGATTTCTGACTTAACCATAAAGTTCTAAATTTGGAATACCTTCTTGAGATCAAGGGCACAAACTCAAATGCCTACGGGGGCCAGAGAGATCATCTAAAGGAGGAAAACAGTTCAGGTATAACAAAATGTACAGAGGGAGTCTGAAGACGCAGACTCACTATCAGGGAGATCACAGGGACAGGTAGGGACCACACACACAAAACTGGAGAGTCCACGCCCCAACGCACAGGCAGCCACTCCTCAACTCCAGACAATTGTTGCCTGGAGGAACGTGGGCTAAGGGTTGCCAAGTTTTTTGATTTCTAAAAGAAGCTGGATTTTTAGGTGAAATCTGATTTTTAAATCCAGACAACAAGCAAAAAAAAATCTCTTAAACCCTTTGCAAGTTAAGGAAACCTATTTGCAAGCTAGGACTGACTAGACAGCCTTGTTTCAATCTTTTTGAGAACCTTGTGAAGTAAGCAGGGCATGTATTACAATCTGCACTTGACTGGGAAACTGAGGCACAGAGAAACAGGAAGCTGACCAGAGCTTAGCTTCTCTAGCTGACCAGACAGGACAGAGTCCGTTGCACAGTGAGAACTTGGGTACAGTCTGCAGTGTGTGTAAGCTCCCACGGGGAATGACAACTGAGAGGCTGACAAGCATCCATCTACAATTTATTCACACTGAAGACAACTTTGCCAAAAGTTTCAGAAGGAACACAATTTTCAAAACTCTGTAACAGATGGCAAAGAGCACAGCAAAGATTTTACAGGAGAAAAGGTCGGTCTGAATCGTTTGTCAGTACTGATTTCAGTGGGGACTTGGAGTTTGTTTTTTAACATCAATCTCTCATTTGCCTAAAATTAAAAATCACCATGTGCCAGCTCCTTCTGGGGAACATGTCAAAGCGGTCCTTTCCCCAGGCAGAAAGAACATCCAGATGGGGATGACTTGAGGTATTCAACTTCCTCTTTCCCCATCGGGAACTGTAGGCACCAAGTCAGAGACTGGCAAACTCTGGCAGTGGTACAGAAACATCAATGGACCCTAACAAGGCCACAGCCCAGGTTGAACGTGAGGTAGCCGGCAAGTGGGTCTTCCTTTCCAGGACTATGACAATTAGAGAGCATCTCCAGTTCATGGGGTTCTCGCTAGGACTGCCCAACAGTCTTGAAAAAAAAGACATCTCCAGGAAGGGCACCTGCCTGCATGGAACAAAAGATTAGACTTTAAGAAATCAAGTTGGCTCATACACATCAGAGGCCTGTGAATTACTGGACACAGAAGCAGAGCATGCTGGCCCTGGTCTGTCAATAGCTAATGCCAATGGAAAGAGGGACTTTCCCAGAGCTACTCAACCCACCTGAGCTGTACCATTACCATGGGGTTAGCTATCCAGCAAATGGAGAGAGAAATGCTGAGACATCGGTAGGGCCATATTCTTTGTCCATTGAAATCCACTGAGCAGCTTTCCCAGGTCAGACTGAGCCATTTTCTGTTCTCTATGCTACAACTAGGGTGATGTCTTAAAAACAGAAATTGAGTATCATTTACATGTTTGGCTTCTTGTCCCTCTTAGAATAAAATTCCAAATGCTGACCATGGTCTGCAAGGCCCTACATGATGTGATCTGATCTCTCTCTGATCTCACTCATACACCACAGCCTTCCAGTGCTCACCCTGTTCCAGCCAAAAGCACCTCACTTCCTCAATGTCGCTTATAATCCACTCTACCTAACTTCCGCACAAGCGTCCCTTCACCCAGTTCACCTCATTTGTGGACTGACTAGCTCATATTAGTCATTCTTCAGTTTCAGGCTAAATGTTACTTCCTTGTTAGAACCTTCCTTGATTACCCCTCAACCCCACTGCCTTCTTCTGATTAGGTTAGGTCCTTTGTTACACATAGCACCCTCTATTTCTCTTTTGGGGATATAACAAGAGTATAATTAAATACTTAGCTGGGTAATTCCTAGTTTGATGTCTTCTTCCACTGAACCCTGTAAATGGCACAAGGGCAGGGACAATGACTGACTTACTTTGACCTCTGTCATCCAGCCCAGTACTGCTACATAAAAGGTTCTAAAGTGCTTGTGTTTGCCTAGTACCAGACAAAACAACAAAAAGCACTACACAGCCCCACCTTTCATTAGGTTAGAGTCTAGCATGGGCTAGAAGTGACACATTTTGAGAGAGGCCCCCTCAGTGATAAGGTAGTCACCCCTACAGAAAAGCACCACTCAGAGCACTCAGCCCAGAGCAACTGAGAATTACGGGAGACTAGAGCCCACCGGCCAGTCCCCTGGGGCAATAGGCTCAGGGGGCAGCTTTACAGAAATCTCGGTGCTGTCTCAGTGACACTTGGTCTCTGTGCGATGCTTTCTATTAAAAATAGCACTTGAACTGGAAATGAAAACCCTCTTCAGGTTGAGAAGGAAAGGAAATCAAATACCCCCGTGCTCAATCCTGCACCGTCCCTCACCTGAAGAACTGGAGAGCCTCTCAGGCAGAAATTGTCTCAGTGCCCTAAGCCCCTGGTGCCAGCAATCCTCTGCTAAGTGGTGTGCAAACATACAGAGCAGCTGGGCCCGGATTCGTCGGCCCTACCACAGACAGCCCAGCTCTGGCTCTGATCATTTGCACCAAGAGTTGATGTGTGTTACTGGTCCACATTCCCCACAGAACTGGGGTTTCAGCAAAGCCAAAGTTGGCTGGCATTCTCTCACCTCCCAACTGTAATTCCAGAGTATTCCACCTTAACTTCATGCCTCAAAGCTTACTTCTTTTTCTGCACTTAATGCTTTGTAATAAGATCAGGTTAACTAGTACTATTCTAGAAAGAGCATTTTTCTACTGTTGTGATTTGAGCTCAGCAATCAGGTTAAACTGTGTCCATCTTCTGTTCTAATGGGGCATGCACGGAGATAAAGGTACATAAATAAAAGTTTTCAACTCTTCAGGTTTCCTTAGAACTGGTCTTCAGACACAACTGCTTTATCCAAATCACCCTAATCTGTCTTGACTCTCCTAGTTGTGAGTGGAGATGAGCTCTCATTCTGGAAAGCAGGATTACATTTTCTCAGTTCCCAACTGTATTTCAGAACATTCAAATTTAACTTCATGCTAAAGCTCTGCCTCTGAGGTCGCTGGTATCTGGCTGCACTGCCTATCTCTGTCTCCACCCGTCCCTACATCACGGTCCTCACCCAGTATTTATGCACCAGTTCGTGATATCCTCCCCATCCCATCATCCGGGTTGATTTCACTGTCTTAACAATTCTATCCCCTAAACCTCTCTAGAATCCATCCCCTCTAGTCCATCCCTGATGCTCTTTACACTATCCTCTTCTTACCAGAACTAGAGTTGTAGGTTTCTGTGCCTTGGATCTCTTTCTCTTCTAAAATTCCTAATTACTCCTCTTAAAAGCATTCATTAGTTCCCCAAGGCCAGAATGAAGAGCAAACTCCTTAAAACAGTAGCATGTAAGAACCTTTGTATTATGTCCCATTTTTTAATGAACAATTTCAAACACACAGTACCGCTGAAAAGATCGTACTGCAAACTTCAATATACCCACTACCTAGAGTCTACAACTGTCAACATTTTGCCATACTTGTTTATCACATATTTATCATCCATCTATGTGAACATCAACTCATCTTATTTTTGATGTATTTCCAAGTTCCAGATCTTGGTACACTTCACCCTAAACAATTCGGCATGTGTATCTTTAATTTGTTTTCAGTTCCTAGTTCATTTGGGGAGACAGTGTAGAAATAAAATATTTTTACAGTGAAACATATGAATCTTAAGTATATTATTGGATGAGTTTTGTAAATGCATGTAATGTAACCCAACCTCATCAAGATCATACAGTATGTGCTTTCTTGTGTAAGGATCTTTCACTCATAACAGTTTATATTACTGAGTGTATTGGTAGTTTGTTATTTTTTTTTCCATTTTAAAGATTGTACCTTAATATCCAGGAAGTTAAAAATGTAAGATTCTTAACTTACTCTTTAGCAAACAGACAATAATTCAGCCCACCTTGGGGGCTGGGCAGGCAGCCTGTTTGATCTGCTCCCAGACTAAGACCCCGGTATCCCAGGGAGAAATCAGAGCAGGAACTTGTGTTAAGTTAATTGTAAGTATTCAAAGACCACTTAACAAGTCTGCACCCCCAGCCCTTAGTCACATTCCTAAAGAATCCTTAAAAGGAGGAACCCCAACCTTTCGAGGTGCTCCTCTCTCTCAGGTCTCCCGCACTATCCAAGTGCGTAACCTTTTAACTTTAAAACTCTCTTTTCAACCTTTCAGGGGCGCCCCTCTCTCTGAGGTGGCCCACACTTTCTAAGTATGTAACCTTTTAATCTTAAACTTTCTCTCTCCAAGCTTTTGGGACACCTCTCCTTGCTGAGGTTGCCTGTTGCACTTCTTCTCTCTTTAAGTAACTTTAAATAAAGCTTTTACTCTGCTTCACTACTGGGTCTCTGCCCTTCAATTCTTTGTTGCGGTGGGGACAAGGACCGAAGAAAATACACAATGCTCCCCCAACAGTAAGATGCCACAGATTCACTATTTGCCTTCTCTGTGCTACACTGTTTTCCCCGTGACCCCTCACACCATGTGTACTAAACATAATACCCCTCAATCCCCTTCTCCCACCCTCCCCACCTGCCTTCCCACACCCCTTCCCTTTGGTAACCACTAGTCCCTTCTTGGAGTCTGTGAGTCTGCTGCTATTTTGTTCCTTCAATTTTGCTGTGTTGTTATACTCCACAAATGAGGGAAATCCTTTGGCACTTGTCTTTCTCTGCCTGGCTTATTTCACTGAGCATAATATCCTCCAGCTCCGTCCACGTTGTTGCAAATAGTAGGATTTGTTTCTTTCTTATGGCTGAATAGTATTCCATTGTGTATATGTACCACTTTTTCTTTATCCATTCATCTACTGATGGACACTTAGGTTGCTTCCATATCTTGGCTATTGTAAATAGTGCTGTGATAAACATAGGGGTGCATATGTCTTTTTGAATCTGAGAAGTTGGATTCTTTGGGTAAATTCCAAGGAGTGGGATTCCCAGGTCAAATGGTATTTCTATTTTGAGTTTTTTGAGGAACCTCCATACTGCTTTCCACAATGGTTGAACTAGCTTACATTCCCACCAGCAATGTAGGAGAGTTCCTCTTTCTCCACATCCTCGCCAGCATTTGTTGTTCTTAGTCTTTTCTATGCTGGCCATCCTTACTGGTGTGAGGTGGTATCTCATTGTGGTTTTAATTTGCATTTCCCTGATGATTAGTGATGTGGAGCATCTTTTCATGTGTCTGTTGGCCATCTGAATTTCTTCTTTGGAGAACTGTCTCTTCATATCCTCTGCCCATTTTTTAATTGGGTTATTTGCTTTTTGGGTGTTGAGGCGTGTGAGTTCTTTATATAATTTGGATGTTAACCCCTTATCAGATATGTCATTTACAAATATATTCTCACATACTGTAGGAGGCCTTTTTGTTGTTGATGGTGTCCTTTGCTATACAGAAGCTTTTTAGTTTGATGTAGTCCCATGTGTTCATTTTTGCTTTTGTTTCCCTGGCTCGAGTAGATGCATTCAGGAAAAAGTTGCTCATGCTTATATTCAGGAGATTTTTGCCTATGTTGTCTTCTAAGAGTTTTATGGTTTCATGATTTACATTCAGGTCTTTGATCCATTTCAAGTTTACTTTTGTGTATGGGATTAAACAATAATCCAGTTTCATTCTCCTGCATGTAGCTGTCCAGTTTTGCCAACACCAGTTGGTGAAGAGGCTGTCATTTCCCCATTGTCTGTCCATGGCTCCTTTACTGTATATTAATTGACCATATATGGTTGGGTTTATATCAGGGCTCTCTAGTCTATTCCATTGGTCTATGGGTCTGTTCTTGTGTCAGTACCAAATTGTCTTGATTACTGTGGCTTTGTAATAGAGCTTGAAGTTGGGAAGCATAATCCCCCCAGCTTTATTCTTCCTCCTCAGGATTGCTTTGGCTATTTGGGGTCTTTTGTGGTT
This sequence comes from Smutsia gigantea, assembly GCA_032199065.1. Lineage (NCBI taxonomy): Eukaryota > Metazoa > Chordata > Mammalia > Pholidota > Manidae > Smutsia > Smutsia gigantea. Next base: position 9,403 of record JAVSCE010012674.1, read on the forward strand.
CCATATGAATTTTAGAACGGTTTGCTCTAGGTAGTTTGTTATTTTCATTGCTGACTTTTCTCTTACAGACAAACATTTAGGTTCTTTCAAATTTGGAGCCATTATGAAAGAAAGCTCTATATACATTTTCATGCAAGTCTTTTTGTATCATACATTTTTATTTCTGTTGGGTAAATACCTAATTTCTCACACATTCCCATATAGTCTTTTACCCAAGAGTGTAAGTGCTGGGCCACTGGGTAGGTGTATATTTAATTTTATAAGAAATTGCCAGTCCTTTTCCCAAAGTGCTTGTGTTGTTTTATATTCCCACCATCAAAGTATGACAGTTTAGACCCTTTTTAATCTGAATATTGCCCTGTCTCATCCAGCAGCTTCTCCCAGGGTTCTCTCCTCTTCAACCACTAAGCTCTCAGAACTTTAACCTTTTTGTTGCTTTACTCTTGGGAGGTTTACACTCGCTGTTCCCTCTTCTGGAATATCCTGTCCTAATCTTCTGCTTGACAAAGGAGTTTAAGATTGTTAAAATAACACCTCTTCTGTGCAGTCATCCCTTTCTGACAATCACTCCCAGGCTTGTATTATTTCCACACATTTGGCCAGTACCTCTACTGCTGCACTTAGCACAAGGTATTGAGATTACTGTGATATGTTAATCTCTCCACTGGATGGGCTAAGGCAAAGAGGGGCCATTCTTTTCTGCCTCGGTAGACACAATATTTGTTATGTTACAATACTTTATGATACTTTTATGTTATCATTAAACACCACTTTAAGGACTTTGAATATTGTGAATACTGTCAAATACAATGTAGGTCAACATTCTATATTGTTCTCTAGGTGGGACACTTGAAAAATGAGTCACCAAAGAAACTTTAAATGGCCAGATGAGCTTCTTATTCTTATTTCTCAGGGCTAGCACAGTGCTTAGTACATGGTAGAAAAATAATAGATGTTTCATAAATTAATAGAAAATCCAATATTTCCCTGCTTATAATTGTCCTCTAGCTCTCAACCACCTACAAGATAAAAACCCCAGCTTTCATGTGGCATACAAACCCATCATAATCTGGAGCCCATACTGAACAAGTACTTGGCCAGCTTCCTCTGATGTCTCAGTGTGTTTATTCTCTATCTAGAAAGTCTTTCTTCCATGTAATTAGTAAATGTGTAGCTGTTAAGTCCAAGTGTAGCTCAAACGAGGACTCCAATGTGAACTTTTACCTAACAGAATGCCTACATTATTTTCTTACCCAGATTATATCCCACTTGTCTGCATACCGCTCTTCCTCACTAGGACTATATTCTCTCAGAGAGCAACGATTTTACTTTATTTTTATTCACCGTAGGAAATACATTGGTCTAGCTTACCATAACCTTCACCTCTTGCTGAAATAATGACTTGATATGTTAAGTGACCCCCTTCTCTCAACCACAGCTAACTGGACCAGGAGTGGGCAGCTGCGGCATATTCTCCCTTGAGGATCCAAGTGACCACCTCAGGAACTGTAATCAGATGGTGCTGTACAACCATTTTAGACAAGGCTAGTTGGCAACTGTCAGTCATGTGTATGCTACAAATAAGCAGAGAAGAGTGTTCTGCCAAAAACGAAAGAGAATGGAGCAGACTTGGAAGAAGCTTCAATCCACGACTATGAGGCTCCAAAGGGACACAGACAGACCAAAGAGCCACCCAGTAACTTCCCAATATTCATAAAATCCAGTTTCACCTCCTGTTGATGGGTTCTGGATTGATGACCTTAAGACGCCTTACACCAATATGTTTACAGAATACACGAGCTCTGATGCAACCCAAGTTTTAATAATTTTAACCATTATAGGCTCCCTTAACAGATAGTATCCAGACAGTGCTAGAATATTAAAAATTACACTTGAAGAAACAGAATTTTTAAGTTAAGGACTAGACTTACATTAAAACAGAGCCTGTATTAATATACAAATATCTAAGGAATACACAAAAGCCCTAAGGTCAAAATCTATTTGGGAAAGGACAGTCCCAGGGAACTTGAATGGGGGAACACAGTCTGCATTATAACCTTTCTTGGGCTCACAGATCAGGGTTAGGAGGTCAGGGAGATGAGACCCCCAGTACTCAAAGCACTCACTATCTGGGGATGCTGGGAAGATGGTTTTTACCGGGAATTTTAGAAAGTAATTGTAAAGAAGAGGATTTAGCCCTTAAATGAGAGGAAACAGAGTGGAGTCTTTATACCAAGTGAAGAACGAGCTCAGCCACAGACGAGCCTGGGGAGGCCTGACAAGAAGGTCAGTCTCCAAAAGGACCAGGCGCTCATCAGCACTGCCAAGGCACTGCATCACGTGTGGGGGGAGCGCCCTCTGCTGTTAGTGTAAAACCAGGCTTGGACTAGGGTGAATGGAGTGAGGCACTTGCCACAGGAATACGAAGACAGGGTCCATATTACCGTTTTTTCCTGTTGACCCCAGCTGTCCTATGACTGGGCACAGCACTGTTAAACTGATCCTGACTTTATTTTAAATTCTTTTACTTTGTTCATTGTGGCTGTTTGCATTCATTTTTGTTTATTGCCAAAAATTATTACTTATGTGGATTACTGAGTTTTGGGGTGCCCCCTTAAATCCTGCGCTTGAGGTGAGCACCTCATCTAGTGGAACAGTTGTGTGCAGTGTGGAGAAATCTGCCCAGGCACCCCAGTGTCTGTGTTGTCCTACTCTGCTCGGTGGGAGAACTGAGAGCTCAAAACATTCCTCAGGGGAAAACAGAAACTCACTGAGTGACTCTAAAGGAAGCAGGGGCTGGGAAGTAGGAAGAGAAACAGAATTGTGGAGTCAGTTTCTGGCTCCCAGTAGGACTAGAATGATGCAGTAAAGCTCCAGAGATGGCATACTCCCAAGCCTGCTTGGGCACAGCTGAGATCAGACATGACTCACACACCAAATAGACATAAAGAAACCAAGCTTCAGGGAAGCAAGAACCAAGCATTTAACAGCCTAGCTATCAAATGAGTATAAGCTCATCAACTAGACTGACAATGAATGAGCACCTAACAAGTAGTGCAGAGAAATATGGATTGGGGAGAAAGGTGAGTCTTCCAACAACCAGAGTCTTGGGGGCCTCAATGAAGCACTGAAAGAAAGCTACAGGGTTAGCACAGAGCAGCCAGAAGCCCAGGGAAAGAATACCTGAAGCAGAGTTAGGAAAGTACTCACTCACTCAGGGGCTAGCATGGGGCACCAGGAGAAACCAAGGTGTTACAGGGTTCCAAAAGGTTTGTGCCAAACCGGGGAGGGGTGTATATCCGATGATCAGAGGGTCCCACCTGACCTAGAAGCAAGCGGAGGACAATTTCACCCAAGTACCCAGTACTACTGTTAGGGCGGTACCTCAGGTAAAGGTGAGGAAAGGGAAAGGAAGGAGCTGAGTATCCCTGCACTGTATCAGCAAGCACACTGAGTTAGGCACCCTTGCTGGCAGGAATGTCAGATGGCATGTGCCTGGAAAACAACACGGAAGTGTGTATAAAAGCCCCACAGATCTTTTGACTCAAAAATTTCACTGGTGGGACTTCATCTTCAGGAAATAATCTGAAATATTCACAAAATGTATCCAAAATGCTCAAGACAAAAAATTACAAGAACAAAAACTGGAAATGACTTAAATGTCCAATAAGAAAAGATTAAGCTAAAAAAAAATGAAAGTTTGTTTGTACAAAAGAACATTATACAGCCATTAAAATATTTAACATCTTCATTATGTTAAAATGTACACAATACGTTAACTAAAAAGAACAGAATACAAAGAACACAGTATGTATCTTTTTCTCTATTTTTCCAAATTTTCTATAATTCTATAATTACCATATATTATCTTTTCTGAAATCATAAAAACAACATCATCAACTGTTTTAATTGTTTAATTGCAAAACTTGCCCTCTAAACCTGGGAGGCACGTTAAGAAGGCAAGTCTCCAAAAGGACCAGGCACACACCAGCACAGACCAATGCAGAATCACATGCGAGAATGTTCCCTCTGCCTTCAGTGTAAAGACAGGGCTGGGAATAGCAAGTGGGGAATGAGGGATTTGCCTTGGGCACACTGCTTCAGGGAGTACCAAAAAACTCAGTGATCAAGATAAGTAATATTTTAATGTATTTTTCAAATGAAAATTAATATAAAAATTTCACAGTGAACAAATTTGAAATTTTAAACAAATTTAAAAATGTTTAATTTCAGTACTGATTTTCCTTTTGCTTTGGGCTCCAATATGGCTGGGCAGAGCAGTGTAAACTGGTCCTGTCTTTATTTAAAATTCTGGAATTTTGTGCATTGTATTTGTGCATTCATTTCTTTCTAGGCTTTCTGTAATCATCACTGACTAATAATCTCCTAGAAGATTTTTCTACCCTTCCATCATGGTCAGGGCAGACAGGCGGATGAGAGCCTGTCTGGTTTGATGGCAAGTACTGAGCAGGAACAAAAGAAGAATGATAACGGCATTGAGAGGGGAGTAATCTGGTGTAGAGAGCCCCACCTACTCTCTGAGGTTCCCCCAGATCACGACTCTAGCCGGACCTCTACCTCCAGTGGCATTCTGGGATTAAACAGAAAAGTCCTTTCCATTCAGAAAATATACAATATACAATGACTGACAACCCCACTCAACCATAAGAGGAATATTAGCCCTTAACAGAGTACTATTTTAAAATATGTATGTTAATAATTATGCTTGAGTTTGTGGTAAGAACACGATGCACACACAAACATTCAAAAAGCAAGCGAATGACAGTGATTTACAACTATTAGCTCAATTAACCATGCTTATAGGAAGTTTATCAAGGCCTGGGTCCAACTGGTGACAGGCATAGGCACACATGCCTAGATAAAAATGGCCTCGAGAGCTCAAAAGCTCAAGTCCATGATCACAGAAGCATCGCCACCCTGGACAGCAGTCTGAAAAACTGCTCTGGTACTAACACAAACATAATTTGACTATAAGAGGAAAGAAACACACACACAATATAATGTCCCATGCAGCAGAGCCACAGGACATGGCCTATTTGCCTTCACACTGTCACATCTTTCAGCTACTTTATAGCACATCTGTTAGGACACATCCAAAAATAGCACTACTGAGATTCAGCTCTGCACCAAGTGCTTTCACATGCATCATCTAATTGCAGCCTCATGACAATCCTGTGAGGCAAGTATTATCACATCCGTCTACCTGATGGGGAAGCACAGGTTCACTCTGTAAGCAGCTGAACCCCAGGAACCTGGGTGTGTGCCTCACAGGCTCCTTTCCTAAAGCCCACCTACAAAACATGCTTCCAAAGGCTCCACAGCATATCCAGCTGTGACTTTCCCATCAAATTACCCACCATCAGAGACTCAAGTCCCATCTTATCAATAAGGAAAGTGAGACAGCAAAGCAAAGGATTCACTGAAATTTCCATTATCTGGCCTCTGACACCATGCACTTAAGTGGGCCGCTGTGCTGCCCCGAGGAACCAGACTACCCTGTAGAATGTACTCTCCCCCTATGAGGGAGGAGTGTTGCCGTAACACTCCTATCAGGTTCCATTCTAGATAACCCCCACATACACCCTGTGACAAGGACAGCTGAGTGACTCTATGGGCGAGTGCCATGTAACTATTGGTGCGTCAGCTTTCAGCACACCGTCTTTTACCTTCCAGCACAGTGGAGGAGATCATTTCCCAGACCTGCCTGCAGAACCAAACTGTAGAAGGGATTTCAGCTACAAAGATTGAGTTACGTTCCTTCCTGGCCCTTACCCGTCTTGCCCTTTGCATTCGCCCTACCAGCAGGAGAAGGGTACAGTCTACTCTGTGCTCAAAAGGAGACAAGGTACTGGCAAGGGACCTCCCCTTATTCCTACCACATTTGTTTCCAGAGGAAGCATGAGAGACCCAAACCAAGCAGTGGCATACTTTGATGGGGGCTGGAATTTAGGTTGGGAAACAGCAGGGATGGTGGAGACCGTATTCTTATTCTTAAATCCCTGTTTTCACTGTTCTTGGGTATCTCTTTCACCTTCATCTGGACTAAGGCATGCTGGGGAATTCATGCTCCCAGGGCAATGTGGTCTCAGTGGGAGGGGAAGACTTGAGTTGGGGAGGAGGAAGGAGTACAACTCATTGTACTTCCTTCCCTCCCAGGGCTGTAAGGGGAACATGGGGCCTTACCACTCAGCTTTCAAGCTGCAATTAATTATGGCAAGTCCAGCGTTCTGGATGAAGTGAAAAACAGTTAGCATTAGACAAAATCAGACCATACACACATCCCAACAGGAATATGTTAGTAAGTGTAGATGATGGGGTTGTGGAACTGTTTTCAGTGAAATTTTGGACATAAAAATGCCATTAGGTTTTTCTCTGAATGCCGACTATTGAGAGATGCTGACTGGTCTGAGCCTGCTTCACTACAATTAGGGATTCAGTCCTGAAGAAACCTGGGAATCCAATGCCAAGCACATCTACAAACCTGGCTCTGATGAGAGCTCAAATACCACAAGATCCTGTTCCCGAGTGCACCGCCTTCCCCCGGCTCCCACGGATCCATCTGTACGGTGCACACATCCACTTTTGTTTGCACAATCATTCCCAGGGTCAAAAGCATCATTTAAAAAACCTGACCATCACCTCACACCAGTGAGGATGGCCAACATCCAAAACACAAACAACAACAAATATTGGCGAGGATGTGGAGAAAAGGGAACCCTCCTACACTGCTGGTGGGAATGCAAATTAGTTCAACCATTGTGGAAAGCAGTATGGAGGTTCCTCAAAAAACTCAAAATAGAAATACCATTTGACCCAGGAATTCCACTCCTAGGAATTTACCCTAAGAATGCAGCAGCCCAATTTGAAAAAGACAGATGCACCCCTATGTTTATTGCAGCACTATTTACAATAGCCAAGAAATGGAAGCAACCTAAGTGTCCATCAGTAGATGAATGGATAAAGAAGATGTGGTACATATACACAATGGAATATTATTCAGCCATAAGAAGAAAACAAATCCTACCATTTGCAACAACATGGATGGAGCTAGAGGGTATTATGCTCAGTGAAATAAGCCAAGCCGAAAAACACAAGTATCAAATGATTTCACTCATATGTGGAGTATAAGAACAAAGAAAAAATACTGAAGGAACAAAGCAGCAGCAGACTCACAGAACCCAAGAACGGATTAATAGTTACCAAAGGGAAAGGGACTGGGGAAAATGGGTGGGAAGGGAGGGATAAGAGGGGGAAAAAAAAAAAGCGTTCGGATGGTGTTGTGATTAATAAAATACAAACCCATTGCAAAGTGAAAAAATAAAAATAAATAAATAAATAAATAAATAAATAAAAAACCTGACCACTGAAAGGGGCTTCAATTCCTCCCTTTCCACCACCCCAAACAACCAACAGTTCTCAAGTCCTGAAAAGTCCTGAGTCCACTGCCTGGTGTCCTCAGCTTTCACACCCTTCCTCATCTAAGTTCCCGGTACCAGCCCCATCCTGCACCTGTCTATGGAGCCCACCACTCCCTCTTTAAGGACTTCTCTCCAGAAATTATCCCTCCTCTCTTGTATTTTTAATTGCTCCTCTCTAAAGCCTCTTTCCCACCAGCCTTTAAATATGCTTCATGTGTCTCTGATCTTGAAAAGAAAAATGAAATCTCTTCACTCCTGTCTTGACCCCACCAGCTGTCACCCGTTTCATCTCTCACAACCAGACATTTATAACTGTCTACATGCTTTTCTCTCTCCACATTTTACCTCCCTGTCACTCAGAAACCTCTTGCAATCCAGTTTCTGCCCTCTCCAAGCCCTGCCTGTGGCTCAATCTAGTACACAACTTTCCAGGTGCTTTCTCACATGAGACACGCAGCACTTCTCACTGGTGACACTCCTGAATCAAGCACTTTTCCTCTTGGGCTTCCAAAGGAAAGGACAGTACATGCTCAGTTTTTCGCCTACATCTCTTCCACTTCTTGATCTCCTTTAGAGTTCCTTGTCTTTTTCCGTTTCTTATACCCTAGTGTTTCTTCAGGGTTCAGTCCTGAGTCCTCTCTAGAAATGTTCCCTGGGCAAGTTTGCCCATTAAGCATCCTTTAATTACATTCATAATACAGACAACTCTCCCTAGACGTTCAGAACTATACATAAATGACTAACTCAATTAACCTGATGACATTTCCACTTGTAATTTTTCACAGGCACTCTAAACTCAGCATGTTTAAAACTGTCATGCAGTCCCTCCATACCTCTTGAGCCTCCATCCCTGTGTTCCCTGTCCCTGTGACTATGACCACCACGTACCTCATCTCCTACCTGCAACAATTTCCTATCCCCGACAGCTAACTAATTTTACCGGAGCTTATTGAGAAATGTTTTAATTCAGAGCTTTAAAAAAGGAAGTAATTTTAAAATGAACATTACGGTATACTGGTTGAAAATTGACATGAGTAAAATACTTGCTTTGAGTTAAAAATAGATCTAAAAATAGATTCTCCATCTCTCAAATTTGTTTACTTCTTCTCATATTCACTGCCATTGCCTAATTTCAGATCCCCCTCATTTTTCTCCTAGAATCCTATTATTTCTTAGTGCATGCTCAGAATAGAAAGCTTTGGGGTATCTGCCCACCTCAGTGATTCATCTTCCTGTGTACATTTCCTCTCTCCATCAGTCACACCTCACTAAAGAATACCCTCACCCCCATCCTTGCCAGAGTTGATGGGACTAGTAAGGACATCTGGCTCAAGCTGGGGCCAGTCGGATTCTCCCTCCCCAAAAAGTGAAATCTAGTGTAAGTCTGTGCAGGCAACTGGAACTGTAACAAGGTAAAGTGGGAGTACAACAACCATACTGAGCCACATGAATGAATGAACAGAGAATGTCCGCCCGCAGAGAAAGAGAAGACCAATGCAGGTATAGACAAAAAGCAGAGAGATGAGAGAGATTTCAAGAACCTTCGGGTCCTTCATCTCTAACCTTTCCCAAGGGTCACATTCCCACTCCCAGGTTCACAAGAGACTGCCCCCTCTCCCTGCCCCCAAGTCTTTTCAACATTTTTCCCTTTTATATTTCAGCTAGTTTAAACAGGTAACTATTGTGTGCCTATAGAAAGTCATGATTACTAGATGTGGTACACTTTTCCTTACTGGGTCTCAGCTTCCCCATCTGTAAAACTAGAAGACTGAATCAGATAAACTCTAAGACAGCAGGAAGCATTAACATGCTGCAGTTTTCAGGCAGACTGTGTTATTTTTATATCCAGTCTCTGTACAAAATAATGGTCACCACCTGCACAAGGACAGCCAAATGTGTATTTTAGGATTGTAATTTTTAATAAGCGAGTTTTTAAAAGATGCTGAATTTAAAAACAAATAGCAAGGATCTATTTTTAACTCAAAGATAGTATTTTATTCATGTCAGTTTTCAACCTATACATAATAAATGTCCATTTTTCAATTACTTCCTTTTTTAAAGCCCTGAATTAAAACAGTTCTCCGCAATTTAGAAATCTCATTTGGCACTCTGTAGGTGGGCCAGTCTGTTTTCAAATGGGCCACTTCTGAACATATTTAGAGAATGCTTTTCACTATGTATTCTTATATTATTGCAGGAAAAAAGAGATTCGCTATACAATGCCACACTGAAGTAATACACTAAGTGTTTTAAAAAGACAAAACCTTTTGTCCTCTCAATAGGCTCTAGTTAAATTCATAAGCCACTTATTAAATATCCTATATACAAAGGACATATTATATCACTGATAAAGTACTTGACAAATAGCTAAATGCTGATAAAAGTCTGATTCAGTAGGCCTGGATGGGACCCTGGGAATTTTTTTTTTTTAAAGCTCCCAGGCAATAATACAGATCATCTAGTTTGAGGAACCAATTAGGGGCATTTCAGATCTTCTGCAAATAAAAAGAAAAAAACTGCAGTATACTGACAACACTTAGAATAATTCGGTGTGACTAAATTAAATAAACCCCACCAATGGTTTAGGGGTGAGGGAGGTGGCAAGGAAGGCTGACCAGGCTGCCTGTTCTTCATCTAGGGAAGGAGGCTAATGACTTCGCCAATATCTATTCTTCTGAAAGACCTGCCACTGGAGAAAACAAAAGGTACCATAATCCATATTTTAAATAGATATTCAAGATCCAACAGAGAAACCTCTTTGACAGACGTCTGCTCAAGTTCACGTCTGAATGCTAGGAAAGTCAGGCAAAAGTGAAAGGCTATGCCAAGGCTATTTCAGAAACAGGATCCAGCAAGAAGTGGTGATCAAAGGAAAGAAGAGGGAGGCTCAGTTATGGAAATAACTTTCTGTTCCAAATTCTTTGCAAGCTCATGGAAAAAGAATGCTGATGTTTAGCACCTTAAAACTCTTCCCTGCTGTTCTGAGGATTCTGACGGAAATTAAGACACCAGTTGAGAGCCCACGATGCCCAAAGGGTTATGTCCAATGACTGCGGTTACACACTGTAATGGTGTGTGTGACTGCCAGTGCCACTGAACCCCTGGCAACACTTCAAATAAATCTCCACGTGAGAGATACCAAGGGTAACAGAAGGAACAACGGCGGGCCGGAGTCAGGAGACCTAGTTCTGGTTCCAGTTCTATAAATGACAAGCTATGACCTTGAACTAATCACCACACTTCTCTAAGCCTCCATTTCCTTATCTGTTGAATAAAACAGCACACTGGATGAAAGGGACAGGAAAATCCCTGGGCCCTGTAGCCGGGTATTTGCCATATTTCGGTGGTTATTTAGGGATATGAAACACCAAACAACCTCCTAAAGTCTATGCAGGAATTTGAGTTATCAATTCTTTAAAAGACAACATTGCTTCCAGACAGGTAGGTGCATGGGGGGCAGTGAGGAGTAGAAGGAAATCAATTAGAAGCTCTCTGGTAGGTGAGAGTAGGGGTAGGAATTGGCAAAACATTACTTCCTTTGGGAGGTTCACTCCAATTACTTGCTGATTTTCCTGATACAGGAACATTTTCAAAACCTGAAGGCAAAGAGAATTTTTGTTAAAGAATTCTCATGAAGGGTGTTTAGAAAGTTTTATTTTCCTTGAAAGTGACTCCCTGTATGTCTAGTGTACAAGTAGGGTGTCAGTATCTTCCTGGGTCTTAGCTTCATGGCTCACAGTCCAAGGATTCCTTTCTAGCTTTGTTTTTTCACACACATACAGCAATACTATACAGCAACACTATAACTCCTTTTGGGTTCCCAGACCCCATTCCAGAGTGAGTGAGTGAGTGAGTGTGTGTGTGTGTGTGTGTGTTAGAGAGAGAGAGAGAGAGAGAGAGATGGGGGTCTTCCCAAGCAAAACAACCAAGCAATTCTTGAACACCAGCAGGGTGTCCTAGAACTCAATTCTGACACCATCTACCCAGAGACAGCACCAGACTCCCCAGGTTAAGAGTAAGGGTAAGGGCTCCATTATACAAGACTGCCCTCCACCCTTGACTCCAGATGCCAGGCACAAGCCCCAGGCTGTTAACCTGTGCTTCTGACCAACCGGCCGGCTACAGAGTGGAGATTCCCATGACCTCCCCCTTAGGTTCAATTAATTTGCTAGAGCAGTGCACAGAACTCAGGAAAACACATTTACCAGTTTATTAAAGGATACTATAAAGGATACAAGTTAATAGCCAGACGAAGAGATAGGTAGGGCAAGGTCCCAAGTAAAGGAGCTTCTATCCTCATGGAGCTTGGGGCCCAGCTCAGTGGCACATGGGAGCTTTCTGGTTCCCCAAGTGTAGAATCTCTTTCCAACAGAGAAACAGGATGCAAAACAGCCATCTGCTCTTCTCATGGGTTTTGTGAGGGTGTCATTGCATAGTCATGATTGACTCAATCATTGGCCATTGGTTGATTTAACCTTGGGTGGGGTCCACAAGTCTTTCATGAACATGAAAAGACACCATTTCACTTTTAAGATTCTGCAGTGTTTTCAGGAACTGTGATGAAGAACAAATATACCTGAAAATATATATATTTGGTTATATACATCTGAATGACCAAATGTATATATTTCTTTTTTTTTTTAACCCAGAGGGAAGAGGCTTTTTGTTTTTTAACCTACTGGCTATTAAAAATGTGTATGTGTGTACATAGCCCTATCCTAGAGAAGGCTTCTGCTTGGTCTGGCTTGGGTCATATGCTCCTCCCAGGGTCAATTACTATAGCTTGGTGGGTGGGGTACAATAACCAGCCAGACCACCTGGTCAGGGTGCCAGGGTACAGTGATTGGCAGCTTCGCCAGGACCACACAGACTCACCAAATGAAACACTGCTGGGCAGACAGAAATGAGTGTCCACTACAGTTTCTAGTTCCCCAGACCATTCAGCTACTTAAACATAGTGGAATGAGAGCCTAGAACACTTCAGGAGTGTTCTTTTAAGGGGCAGTAGAGATGGTTATGTGCACATTTATGCAATGGAAGCTCTTCAGGGTCTTTCAATCAGTATTTGTTCTCTTCAATAGGAGGGGTTTCTGAGACGGATTCAGGGTGAAGTCACACTTCACCTTCGTTTTCTTTCATGAAAGCCTAATTTTTTTCTGGTCAAACTGTCAAAATTGGTCTGTTCAATATATTTCTTATATTTCATTATATCACACAAGGTGAGTGCAATACCCATAACAGGTCTAAAGGCACACTCCCTTCACCTGCCACTTTCCTGATATCCGTATGATTTTTTCATCTGATTCTTTGTCCTGAGTCCCTTTAGAGGCAAGTCATCAAGCGCCCTGAGCATTAGTGGTTTGCATCTCAATTCTATGTTGACTTAGTCTCATCTTTTCAGGATCCGGATGTAATGTTTTCATCCATAATACAAATCACTCCCTAAAAGCACAAAGTGGATTTTCACTTTCTTCTGAATGGAGAAAAATGTCTCAATTGGTTCTCCAGGTAGATTTGGGATCTCTGGCCATATTCTGATAGTCACCTTCACCTGATACCTCTTACCTATTAGGTGAGCATGTTTTCCAGAATAATTAACCTTATTCTACCACTGTTCTCCATACGAGTGTGTAACTTCTGCCTAGGAGGGCTCCAAGGCTGCTTCATGTCTCTCCCCTCACAACCGACCAACCTCCTGATTCAAGAAAGGCACTGGTGTTTCTAGTGTCATTTACTTTACACACACACATACACACACACACAGCTCCCCTAACAATCTAGCATCCTCCTTGAAAAACACTATCAGGGAATCCTAACCAGGCAGGCGTGACTCCTAAGCAGATGGCAAGCCTCATAATTAGGTCATTACATAATATCTCTTCTCTAACCAGCTTCCCTTAACTCAGAGACCCTGTGTTGATGAACTTTACACTGCAGTTACTTTAATTATATTTGCTCTTGAGAACACACTGACACCATGTTCCAATAAAAGAAAAGAAACAGGGTGAGAAAGTATAGAAGAAGTAAGAGGCAGAGGATGTGTTTAGCTTCAGTTTTGAGGAGTCCAGACTAGTTTGGTGCCTTGGTTTCCCAACATGCCACACAGATTCATGCCAATCCCCAGCTGCACTGGTTCCATTACAAGACTCACATATAAATGTTATATCATGTGATTCAATTTCTATAGGATACTCCATAGCATATAGGTATCATGTCAGGCTCTCAACAACTCATCACCGAGCTAAAGATTGTGCAAGGTGGTGTCCACATGCACACAGGCACCAGCTGCTCTCAATGAGACACCAGCTCAGCATCAAGTCGGGCTCAGTGTTTGATCTCCTAATCTCCAGGTAGTCAGAGATCTCATTTACAACCGCTTCACCCCCAAGTAATCTAATGCTTTTCACCCCACTCCCAATGCAGCTTCTCCACTCCGGTTTTGCCTCCTGGAATTATCTACACTCCAAAAATCACTGCCCCCTTCAACATCAAAACTACTGAATGATTAGTTTTTAGGGAAGCTGAGTCTCAAACCTGGTATGTGTAGGATACCCTACAATTTCGGAAGGTTGTTCACATATATGTTCTCATTTCCTCATTACAATAAACCTGAATTATCATTTTGTAGATACAAAAATCCCAGATACGGATGACCAAAAATGAAAGGTAACACATAAATCCAAGCTATGATTTAAGATTAAAAGACTATTCTGTTAAGAGGAGAGATTAGTGATCTCCAATCGGCATAATGTATAAGGGGAGATATTTCTGAGATGGAGGTCCATCCCCCCCATACCCCTTCTGCCTCCTCAAGGACCTCTTGGTATTTACGCTTTGGTTACCCTGAGTCTTCCAAGTCCTGACGCTGGCCTGGGACAGTGGCTGTGCTGACCCCTACTTCCAATGGGCTGGCCTAGAGGCTCAACATCTACCCTCACCAGAATTCTCAGCCTGTGATACCTAATGCTACCCTCTCTAGTGTCCTGTCCCAAGTTCTGTATCTCTCCTCTGATTGTTAAATCAAAGCCTTGATTTCTAAAACCTACTGAGGATATCAGAAATCAAATGTAGGAGTGACTTATCCAAAAAGTAGGTTTAGACTAGATCAAAATGATGTACCATGTGGAACAAGGAACAGAGCAGGACCTTTAGGTCCAAAGCTTTTATGGTCAGATTTTTAGCAACAGAACTTGTTGTGTAACCTTGAGAGTTACTTAACTTCTGTAAGCCTCTGTTACTATCCATATTTTGCAGATGTAGAATCTTTCTCCCCCAAGACTACTGAGAAGCTTTAAAGAAAAAAATTTATGAAAAAGGGACTAGCACAGTGCTGGACACACACGTTGCCTTCCCCTTCCTCTTTCCTCCCTGGTGACTGGAGAGAAGCATTCCCTGCCCTCTGTTGCCTTCACTGCCCTGAGGGAGTCTGGGAAAAACTCTGAAAACTGTGTAGGCAACAAAAAACACCATAGGATGAGTCAGAGACTGAACTAATTAGAAAGCACAGCAGAGATCAGATTGGCTACCAGTAGGGCAGATTTTGTCCAAGCACTGCATTTCTAAATTAATCATTGTGCAGCTTTCCAGGCCTTTTCCAGGTGAGATGCGTAAAAATGAACCGAGAACAAAGCAGTCAACTGAAAAGCTGTGGGCCTGTGAACCTAAGGCAAAATGGGTGTTGAATACCAGGCTGGTAATGAGGTAGACAGGTAAGCAGGACACTTCTGGGATGGGGAGGCCATGGGCTTTGGAGGCCACTTACCACAGTGTTAACAGGGATGATTTACAGAGCTTGGGGATCTCGAAGAGGGCCTGGCAATAATAGTCAAAAGACTTTATAAACTAATGAAGCCAGGGAACCTGGATTCCAAAGGTGGCTTTGCATTAACTATGTGGCCTTTAGCTAAAAACTCTTCAAAGGCAGGGAAGGTATTTTTTCAATGCATTTTCTGAATCACCTAGAATAACAGAAAGTCAACGCTGGCTAAGTGCTTTATGAATGAAGGCATATTTGACTCTTGAGCTCTCTGGGCCTCAGTTTCCTCACACAGGAGGGTTGAAGATCCTCTCTCTAGGGCTGCTCCAGGGCTCACATCCACCCATCGCCCTCTACACGTAGAGAGTTTCTCAGTCCTAACAGCACATAAGAATCACCTTGGAAGTCCCAGCCCCACAACCAGTACCCACCTGGATTCAGAATCCTTGGGGTGGTAGGTTTGTTCTGCTTTTATTTTTTTTCGATCTCCACAAGTGATCCTAATAGACAGCTGATGTTGAGAACTAATGGTGGCACCATGCTTTCAAATGCAGTAGTCTTTATGAAATGAGGGAATTGAGGTTGACTCCTTCCATATCTCCTGCCATCAGCAGCTTTCATTTTCTCAGTATGTCATGATGACTGCTTTGTTCTCAGTTCATTTTTAAGCATCTCACCTGGAAAAGGCCTGGAAAGCTGCACAATGATTATTTAAAAAATGCAATGCTTGGACAAAATCTGCCCTACTGGTGGCCAAACTGATCTCTGTTGTGCTTTCTCAAGCCTGTCTCATTCTAAGGAGCAAGGCAGGCTTTGGAGTTAGATCCAGGTTCAAGTCCCACTGCCAACACTGCATAGTAATGTGACCTAAGCTCATTTATAAATTGAGAAGCCATCAAACACTCCACAGCAGTGTCATGAAAATTATATGAGATAGTATCATAAAGCATCTGGCATGTGTCTAACCTTCTGAAGCAAGTCAACAAGTGTCCTTCCACATCTACTTTCACCCTTTTCTTCCTATGTAATGTCTATTAGGTGGGTGTCCAACATCATTTGTAGCCTTCAGTAAAATTCTGGTCACAGGAACAAACTTTTTGCTGATAGAAAATTTGCTCCAGTTTCAATATTTGTCATGAGTATCACTTCTTCATCTCTTATATTATGAGGGAAGACTAATCCCATCTCCTTCTTAATTAATGACTCTCTATATGTTATACTGGTTTGTGGTCAGCATAGATGGCTTCAGACAATGCAAGTATTCAGAAATCCTATCCTCTGAATGGTCAAAGTGAGGTCTAGTCCTGGGTGCCTGTGGCATCTGAGCATATATGAAACCATCCCTGGTGATGAGCTCTGTTAATTGGTGACTCCTCAGTTCTGACATTTGTTTTATACTTGCTACCATGGCTACATGTTTATTTTACCATGCAGGTTTTTATGGTGCTCCCATTAAATAGGCTGGTTT
Source organism: Smutsia gigantea (assembly GCA_032199065.1). NCBI lineage: Eukaryota > Metazoa > Chordata > Mammalia > Pholidota > Manidae > Smutsia > Smutsia gigantea. The sequence goes on from JAVSCE010012674.1 coordinate 26,066, forward strand.
TATTGAGTTCTTCTATATTATTTATTTTTATGTCAAATGGCACATCTGATATGTGGATGAATGTTTACTATTGTTAGGAGTGTCCCAGGACATTATATGGGAGAGTATTTTATAAAGAGTTTAGTCTGGATCCCCCAGCAGAATAAATGAAAGAACTTCTACCAACCAGGCAGCCTCTGCTTTTCAAAAGCACTTCTATTGCTTTTTAGATGTCTTTCAGAAAAGGTAGAATCCATCTTGAGAAACATATAAACAATATGCTCATATGGTATGCATGACATCAGTCTTCTTTCATAAACTAATCACAAAGCCATCCCTAGCAACATCTGGAGTTATGGGTCAGAGTAGAAATAAGAAACCAGGGCTTTCACTGAATGCCTTGGTCAGAGTTGGTGCAGGGGGAGCGCTGCAGGGAGGGTACAGATGTGTCAGATTGGATAGAACTGAATAGTCTTTAGACCAGGTAACAAGTTAACACTAGGGGAGACAGGTCAAAGTCAGGAAATAAACCAATACAGCCCAGATAAGCAGACTGAATGCTGAACATAGTGGAGAATACAATTACTGGACTCCGAAACTGGTTAGTGATAAAGCACAGAGGTACAGAGTCACCTAGAAAGATTAGCAGGAAAAGGAGATGTGGGGGATGTGGACAGAACAGATCTTCCATTTCAACTAAAAGAAGGTTCGGGTCTGAGAAACTGAAGTAAGGGTCCTTCAAAGCAGGGAACAATACCTAGGCATGACCTGCCTCAAGTGTTCATGTATAGATAATAGAGCACCTGGACCAGGTAGTTCAAGCATAGGGAAGTTAGCAGCTCCTAGTTTGTTTCAAGGTAGCCTCCATTTTACTGCCATAGAAGAAAGCCAAGCTCTATGATTAAAAGAAAACATGGTCTAACTGGTTCTGATAAAATAATCTACAGAACTTAGCTCTGCCAGGCTAAGGGAATAAGTCAAAAACCTTTATATGACAATGCTCAAATGTGTGGGACAACCAACAATGGGGATCAGATATGCATACAAGCTGGGAGAGTCATTCCAATTCTATGAGCTGAGCTAAAAACAAGGTTCTGTCCTCATACACCATGTCATTCTCTGCTGTCCCCATGCTGGATGAGGCATACTAACTTCTTGGTCACTTCACTGCATACTGGAACCTCTCCCTCTAACACCCAGTTTTAGCCAGTATTACCACAAAGCCTCTATCAAGTAGCAGCAAAAATGCTAAGGATTAAAGCAGAGGACACTGGGGACTTTGCTTAGCAAAGATGCCTGAGAAGAAGAAAGAGCACACATTCCAATAAGGCTGTAGACAGAAACTGTTGTATGATCGGAGTCTGTGTACCCACCCCCAGATTGCAATTCTGCAGTGTGTGTCCTTCCTGGAGGACAGAGCCAGGGCTGGAGTGATTCAGCATAAGCCATCCCCACTAACCTTGTACATAGCCTACTTAATATAGCATGCTTAGATGTCTCAATACTTTTACTGGCAACACTAAGATTCTGCACATTGCAACTACAACAGCACATCAAAAAGAGTTTTTAGATTGCAGTATTTCTCTAGCAGGAATCCCAATACCTAATAGGTACTATCCTTAGCTTAACCAGCTATTCGAGGGGCAACACCTAGAAAAGTCTCTACTTCTTTAAAGTCACACTTGTACAGTTGTAAAATGGGAAGAATTATATCTATCCTAACAATCTTAAAGTTCATAGGAAAATCAAATGAGATAAAGCATAAAAGGGATTTGATACACGATAAAAATGTAATGCCCTTCCAATCCCCACTCCTATCTTCCTGAAAATTTTAAGGGCTTTTTTTTTTTGCTATCATTAATGTACAATTACATGAACAACATCATGGTTACTAGACTCACCCCATGATCAAGTCCCCACTACATACCCCATTACAGTCACTGTCCATCAGCGTAGTGAGATGCTATAGAATCACTACGTGTCTTCTCTGTGTTATACTGCCTTCCTGGAGTCTCCCCTCTCCCACATTATAAGTGCTAATCGTAAAGACCATTTTCCCCCTTATCCCTCCCTTCCCACCCATCCTCCCCAGTCCCTTTCCCTTTGGTAACTGTTAGTCCATTCTTGGGTTCTGTGAGTCTGCTGCTGTTTTGTTCCTTCAGTTTTTCCTTTGCTCTTACACTCCACAGATGAGTGAAATCATTTGATACTTGTCTTTCTCCGCCTGGCTTATTTCACTGAGCATAATACCCTGTAGCTCCATCCATGTTGTTGCAAATGGTAGGATTTGTTTTCTTCTTATGGCTGAATAATATTCCATTGTGTATATGTACCACCTCTTCTTGATCCATTCATCTACTGATGGACACTTAGGTCGTTTCCATTTCTTGGCTATTGCAAATAGTGCTGTGATAAACATAGGGGTGCATATGTCTTTTTCAAACTGGGCTCCTGCATTCTTATGGTAAATTCCTAGGAGTGGAATTCCTAGGTAAATGGTATTTCTATTTTTAGCTTTTTGAGGAAACTCCATACTGCTTTTCACAATGGTTGTACTAATTTACATTCCCATCAGCAGTGTAGGAGAGTTCCCCTTTCGCCACATCCTCGCCAACATTTGTTGTTGTTTGTCTTTTGTATGGTGGGCATCCTAACTGGTGTGAGGTGATATCTCATTGTGGTTTTAATTCGCATTTCTCTAATGACTTCGGATGTGGAACATGTTTTCATGTGCCTGTTGGCCATCTGAATTTCTTCTTTGGAGAAATGTCCGTTCAGCTCCTCTGCCCATTTTCAATTGGCTTATTGCTTTTTGTTTGTTGAGGTGCGTGAGCTCTTTATATAATTTAGATGTCAACCCATTATCGGATATGTCATTATTGAATATATTCTCCCATACTGTAGGATGTCTTTTTGTTCTACTGATGGTCCTTTACTGCACAGAAGCTTTTTAGTTTGATATACTCCCATTTGTTCATTTTTGCTTTTGTTTCCCTTGCGCAGGGAGATATGTTCATGAAGAAGTTGTTCATGATTATGTCCAAGAGATTTTTGTCTATGTTTTCTTCTAAGAGTTTTATTGTTTCATGACTTACATTCATGTCTTTGATCCATTTTGAGTTGACTTTTGTGTATGGGGTTAGACAGTAGTCCAGTTTCATTCTCTTACATGTAGCTGTCCAGTTTTGCCAACACCCATTGTACATCCATGGCTCCTTTATCGGATATTAATTGACCATATATGGCTGCGTTTTTATCTGGGCTCTCTAGTCTGTTCCATTGGTCTATGGGTCTGTTCTGGTGCCAGTACCAAATTGTCTTGATTACTGTGGCTTTGTAGTAGAGCTTGAAGTCAGGGAGCCTAATTCCCCTTGCTTTATTCTTTCTTCTCAGGATAGCTTTGGCTATTCGGGGTCTTTGTGGTTCCATATGAATTTTAGAATGATTTTCTCTAGTTCATTGAAGAATGCTGTTGGTATTTTGACAGGAATTGCACTGAATCTGTAGATTGCTTTAGGCAGGATGGCCATTTTGACAATATTAATCTTCCTATCCATGAGCACGGGATGTGTTTTCATTTATTGGTATCTTCTTTAATTTCTCTCATGAGTGTCTTGTAGTTTTCAGAGTATAAGTATTTCACTTCCTTGGTTAGGTTTATTCCTAGGTAATTTATTCTTTTGGATGCAATTGTGAATGGAATTGTTTTCCTGATTTCTCTTTCTGCTAGTTCATCATTAGTTTATAGGAATGCAACAGATTTCTGTGTATGAATTTTGTATCCTTCAACTTTGCTGAATTCAGATATTAGATCTAGTAGTTTTGGAGTGGATTCTTTAGGGTTTTTTTGTGTACAATATCATGTCATCTGCAAACAGGGACAGTTTGACTTCTTGCTTGCCAATCTGGATGCCTTTTATTTCTTTGTGTTGTCTGATTGCTGTGGCTAGGACCTCCAAAACTATGTTGAATAAAAGTGGGGAGAGTGGGCATCCTTGTCTTATTCCCAATCTTAAAGGAAAAGGTTTCAGCTTCTCACTGTTAAGTATAATGTTGGCTGTGGGTTTGTCATATACGGCCTTTATTATGTTGAGGTACTTGCTCTCTATACCCATTTTGTTGAGAGTTTTTATCATGAATGGATGTTGAATTTTGTCGAATGCTTTTTCAGCATCTATGGAGATGATCATGTGGTTTTTGTCCTTCTTTCTGTTGATGTGGGGGATGATGTTGATGGATTTTCGAATGTTGTACAATCCTTGCATCCCTGGGATGAATGCCACTTGATCATGATGGATGATCTTTCTGATGTATTTTTGAATTCGGTATGCTAATATTTTGTTGAGTATTTTTGCATCTATGTTCCTCAGGGATATTGGTCTGTAATTTTCTTTTCTGTGGTGTCTTTGCCTGGTTTTGGTATTAGAGTGATATTGGTCTCGTAGAATGAGTTTGGGAGTAATCCCTCCTCTTCTACATTTTGGAAAACTTTAATGAGGATGGGTATTAGGGCTTCACTAAATGTTTGATAAAATTCAGCACTGAAACCATCTGGTATAGGGGTTATGTTCTTAGGTAGTTTTTTGATTACCAATGCAATTTCTTTGCTGGTAATTGGTCTATTCAGATGTTCTGTTTCTTTCTGGGTCATCATTGGAAGGTTGCATTTTTCTAGAAAGTTGTCCATTTCTTCTAGGTTATGCAGTTTGTTAGCATATAATTTTTCATAGTATTCTCTCATAATTCTTTGTATTTCTGTGGTGTCCGTAATGATTTTTCCTTTCTCATTTCTGATTCTGCTTATGTGAGTAGACTCTCTTTTTTTCTTGACAAGTCTGGCTAGGGGTTTATCTATTTTGTTTATTTTCTCAAAGAACCAGCTCCTGCTTTCATTGATTCTTTCTATTGTTTTATTCTTCTCAATTTTATTTATATCTGCCTTAATCTTTATTATCTCTCCCCTTCTACTGACATTAGGCCTCATTTGTTCTTCCTTTTCTAGTTTCATTAAGTGTGAGTTTAGACTGTTCATTTGGGATTGTTCTTCTTTCCTGAAGTAGGCCTGTATTGCAATATATTTCCCTCTTAGCACGGCTTTTGCTGTGTCCCAGAGATTTTGTGGTGTTGAATTACTGTTGTCATTTTTCTCCATATATTGCTTGATCTCTGTTTCTATTTGGTCATAGATCCATTGATTATTTAGGAGCATGTTATTAAGCCTCCATGAGTTTGCGGGCTTTTTCGTTTTCTTTGTGTAATTTATTTCTAGTTTCACACCTTTGTGATATGAGAACCTGGTTGGTACAATTTCAATCTTTCTGAATTTACTGAGGTTCTTTTTGTGGCCTACTATATGATCTAGTCTTGAAAATGTTCCATGTGCACTTGAGAAGAATGTGTATCCTGTTGCTTTTGGATGAAGTGTTCTGTAGATGTCCGTTAGGTCCATCTGTTCTAGTGTGTTGTTCAGTGCCTCTGTCTCCTTACTTATTTTCTGTCTGGTTGATCTGTCCTTTGGAGTGAGTGGTGTGTTGAAGTCTCCCACTGTGAATGCATTGCATTCTATTTCCCCCTTTAATTCTGTTAGTATTTGTTTCACATATGTAGGTGATCCTCTGTTGCATGCATAGATATTTATAATAGTTATATCCTCTTGTTGGACTGACCCCCTTATCACTATGTAATGTCCTTCTTTGTCTCTTGTTACTTTCTTCATTTTGAAGTCATTTTGTCTGATACAAGTACTGCAACTCCTGCTTTTTTCTCCCTATTAGTTGCATGAAATATCTTTTTCCATCCCTTTAGTTTCAGTCTGTGTATGTCTTTGGGTTTGAAGCAAGTCTCTTGTAGGCAGCATACAGATGAGTCTTGTTTTTTTATCCATTCAGTGACTCTATGTCTTTTGATTGGTGCATTCAGACCATTTACATTTAGAATGATTATTGATAGGTATGTACTTATTGGCATTGCAGGCTTTAGATTCGTGGTTACCAAAGGTTCAAGGGTAATTCCCTTACTATCTTACAGTCTAATTTAACTCACTTCCTATGCTATTACAAACACAACCTAAAGGTTCTTTTTTTTCTCCTTTTTCTTTTTCTTCCTCCTCCATTCTTTGTGTGTTATGAATCATATTCTGTACTCTTTGTCTATCCCTTGGGTGACATCTATTTAGCCTTAGGAATACTTCTATTTATAGGAGTCCCTCTAAAATTCACTGTAGAGGGGGTTTGTGGGAGGTAAATTCTCTCAGCTTTTGCTTATCTGAAAATTGGTTAATCCCTCCTTCAAATTTAAATGATAACCTTGCCAGTAGAGTATTCTTGGTTCAAGGCCCTTCTGCTTCATTGCATTAAATATATCATGCCACTCCCTTCTGGCCTGTAAGGTTTCTGTTGAGAAATCTGATGATAGCCTGATGGATTTTCCTTTGTATGTGATCTTTTTCTCTCTCTAGCTGCTTTTAAACGTCTGTCTTTATCCTTGATCTTTGCCATTTTAATTATTATATGTCCTGATGTTGTCTTTCTTGGGTCCCTTGTGTTGGGAGATCTGTGCACCTCTATGGCTTGGAAGTCTATCTCCTTCCCCAGATTGGGTAAGTTTTCAGCAACTGCCTCCTCAGTGACACTTTCTATCCCTTTTTCTCTCTCTTCTTCTTCTGGTACCCCTATTATGCAAATATTGTTCCATTTGGATTGGTCACACAGTTCTCTCAATATTCTTTCATTCTTAGAGATTCTTTTAACTCTGTGTGCCTCAGCTTCTTTGTATTCCTCTTCTCTAATTTCTATTCCATTTACCGTTTCTTCTACTACATCTAATCTGCTTTTACATCCCTCCATTGTATTTTTCATTTCATATATGGAATTTCTTAATGATTGAATCTCCGTCTTAAATTCATTCCTGCGTTCTTGAATATTTTTCTGTACCTCCATAAGCATGTTTATGATTTTTAGTTTGAACTCTCTTTCAGGAAGATTGGTGAGTTCAGTTTCATTTGGCCCTTTTCCTGGGGTATGTGAGATTTTGGTCTGAACCAGGTTGTTCTGATGTTTTATATTTCTGTGTGGTGCCCTCTAGTGCCCAGAAACTCCAGTCTCTGGAGCTGCTCAGCCCCTTGAGTGAGGTTGGGGGTCATTGGGGAGCATAGCTTGTGCCTGGGGGGAGGAAAGATCTGTTTCCTGATTCCTGTCTGCAGTACCTGTCTGGAGTATCACAGCCAGGGGGCCGAGCACATAGGTGTAAGCCTCTGTGCTCGGTGTCTCTAGCTGATGTAGGCGGGGCCTCCCTCTGGCTGGCCTGACGCCAGCACAGTGATTGCCGGTTTGTGAGCTGGTGCTGTCAGGCCAGGAGGAAGGCTCGGCTCGCCAGGCTGTGTGTCACAGTGGGGGGCCTTGGTGCTGAGCAGCCAGGCAGAGGGATGGAGCGCCTGAAGCTCCTCAAAGTTCCCAACCTGCTGGGAAGAGCCCGCTCAGACAACCTTGTCCAGCTCTCCCTTCTCCTGCGCAGCAAGCTCCGTGCAACCCCTCGCCCCCTCAGCAGCCCTCTCGCTGCTAGGAAGCCTGTCAGACTGCCTGCCTTTCCTCTGTCACAGAGCGGCCAAATTTGGATCCCGTCCACCATCAACGGCCGGAATATCAGTCTCTCAGGCACTCCGCCTGTCCCAGCTCCCCAACCTCCAGAGCACCACACAGAGTAGGTTTCTGCTCACAAAGCCACTCTCCAGAGCTAGGTGTTCAGTAGTCCCAGGCTTTCACCCCCTCCCCACTCCGTTTCTCTTCCTCCCACCTGGTAAGCCGGGGTGTGGGAAGGGCTTGGGTCCCGCTGGATCAAGGCTTTCGTACGTTACCCTGTTTCATCAGGTCTGCTCTGTTTGTGATGTCTGTATGCAGTCTGCTTCAGCCTTCTTTCCTGTTGCTGTTTTAGGGTTAGTTGTATTAATTAACTATATATTCATATTATTTGTAGTTTTGGGAGGAGTTCTCTGTCTCACCTCTCACGCCGCCATCTTGAATCCAAAATTAAATACTTTTGTTGAAGAGATAAAAATTGTAAGCCTAGGGAAAGACAAATGTTAGCTGGAATTGGTAGGAAAGGTTTCTTGGGACAAATGGAACCTTTGGATGGATTCTGAAGGGCTGGTAAGATTTGGAAAGGCAAATCTATTTTGTACATTCAGATTTTACAGAGCATTTACTTAAACTGTAGTTAGAATATTTATAGTTAAGAAGTCAACATTATAAATATCACTGCAATTTTATTTTTATCAGTGACTTTGAGATACAGGCAGATTGAAGTCACCTGTAGATACAGGACTCAATTCAAAATGTCATAGCCACAAAGCAAAAAAAATGAAATCCAGTTCAGCACCATATGTTACCTGGCTCAATTACAGCATGAAATAATTGGAAACTAATCAAAGCTAGTAGGGTCTACTGATTAACCACAATGCTACTTTGATCCTACATAAAAGATTGTGCTGCATGCCACTAAAGTATAACAACATCGTTCCTACAGCTCACAGTGAACCACGGCAGGAGAAATAAGACCATGTTTAAGAGTCTCTGTAAATGACTTGTAAATCACTTAATTCTGGAACCAAGTGAGTTAGAGCTGGTTCTGTATTTCAAACCACAATGACCACAGACAGGCTAATGGGGCTTAAATAGGAAAGTTGGGGCAAGAATCTGCTGACAATTTTCCTAACATTTTATTAATAACTCCCAGTTATTTCCCTCATTTGTGGAGTATAACAACGAAGCAAAACTGAAGGAACAAAATAGCAGCAGACCCAAAAGGCCCCAAGAAGGAACTAGTGGTTACCAAAGGGGAGGGGTATGGGAGGGCGAGTGGGGAAGGTGGGAGAAGGGGATTGAGGGGTATTATGTTTAGTTCATATGGTGACAGACAGGTGGTGACTTTGAGAACTGAACATATAACTTTTTAAAAAGCCCATCACATTATTTCTACAACATGTAACATAAATAGATCCACTAAAGTGCTTTTAAGGATTATACTTATCCTTAAGTACAGGATTGTGCTCCTGAACTTGTCTTGGGACAGATTTATTTTGCTCACCCTTCAAAAGTTTGTATTTAATCAAGTATTACCCTCTCAAGAGTTAGGAACACCAGATTCATAAAGTGGTGTGTATGAAAACAAAAACAAAACTGTGAACTGCTTACAATGAAAAACATGAATAAATTGTGACACTACTTGATTAACAATGAGCAAACAGATACTTAACTAGTAACTTAGTAACCCTCCATTCACACTACGTCACTTAAGAATGAGTTGTTTTGAGTGTTTCAGCCAACCCTTTCAAAGAATGTCAGCGTATTTTAATTGTTTTGATAAAATTCTTTTTCAAATATATTAAACCTACTTTGGAAGTTTAAGCCAATTAAGTTCAGCCAAAAAGAAAATGAAGAGAGATATACTGAAAATGTTGGCCAAATCTTCATTATTTACAGATGATATGATTGTCTACTTGGAAATTTCAAGTAGATAAAAAAATACTAATAAAAGTTCAGTAAGAAAGCTAGTTATAAGATCCACACACAAAAATCTACAGTTTTCCAAAATTAAAAGGCTGACAATTCAACAAGAGCTTGGCGAGAATATAGAGCAACATAAACTTCCATAGATTGATGGCAGGAATGTAATATTGTACGACTTTATAAAAAATCATTTTTCCAAAGTTAAACATACACTCACTATGTGAACCAGTAATTCCATTCCTAGAGAAGTGAAACAAATATCCACACACAGATATGCACGAGTGTTGACAGCCAAAACTAGAAAAATTCAACTGTCCTTCAAAAGATGAATGGATAAACAAATTGTGAAATATCTATATAATGGAATACTACATAGAAATCAGAAGTTATGTACTACTCTCAGACTGATAAAACCCACATGGAAGAATCTCAAAAATATGTTGTGTAAAAACAGCCAGAGGCGGGGTAGGGGGGAATGACAAACTAAACACCCCAATTAACATGTAGAGATTGTCAGACTGGGTAAAAAACAAAGATTCAACTATATGCTACCTATAAGAAACCCATTTCAAATATAAATAGGATGAAGTAAAGAATGGAAAAAAGATATGCCATGCTAACCCTAATCAAAAAGTTAAAGTGACTATATTAAAATCAGGCAAAGTAGATTTCAGAGTAAAGAATATTACAGGGTCATTTCAAAATGATAAAGTCATTTCAAATGAAAAAACGATATGTCAAGAGGACATAACATTCTTAAATGTCTATACCAAATAGAGCTGCAAAATACATGAAGCAAAAACTGGCAGAACAGCAAGGAGAAATGAACAAATCCACAATAATAGTCAAAGATTTTAATATCCCTCTCTCAATATCTGACAGAAGTAAACAGAAAATCAGTAAGGATACAGAAAACTCGAACAATACTACCAACCAACTTGATCTAATTGACATTTATAGAACACTCCATTTAACAACAGCAGAACAAACATTCTTTTCAAGCGTACACAGAAGACCAAGACATGCCATATTCTAAGCTATAAAACAATTCTCAATAGATTGAAAAGGATTTAAATCAAAGTATGTTCTCTGACTATAATGACCTTAAATGGAATTTAAATTACAAATCACTAACAAAAAAAATCTCTGGGGAAATCTACAAATATTTGGGAACAAAGTAAAAACTTCTAAATAACCTACAGGCTAAACACAAAATCAAAAGGGAAATTAGAAAGTATTTTGAACTGAATGAAAATGAAAACAGAATGTGATGCTAAAATTTCAATAGGTTGCTTTTGTTTTGGGATGAAATTATTCTAAATTTCATCTAGAAAATAAAAATGATGAACTGGAGTACTGGAACAATAAAGATGGGGGGCAGGAAGGAAGGGATGAGAGGGAAGCTGGTCCTCATTAAATTTTGAAATACATAATTTAGATATAAAATTGTGAAATGTATTGCAAGAACAAACAGAAAAATGCAAGACCTTAAGAACATGTCTCATATTGGAATTATCCAATAAAAATTGTTGGTACTGCTAATTAGTCCTTTGGGAAAAAAATTCAAGTCAATTCCCTCTCTCACTCAAATACAAAATAAACTCTAGATCGATTAATTAGGGGTTACAAATTCAGATATCCATGAAGATCATGTAGGTAAAATAAAATGTTCCAACCTAGACATGTGAAGTATAAGACAATTGGGAGTTGTGGTAACCAAGGCAAATGAGAGGATGTGTGCCTTTCCTAAAAGGCATTTGAATTTCAACTTTTAAGAACACTATACTAGGGAAAAAAACAACAAAAACCCCCACCTCTTCTAGCAGGGGGAATGCAGTCTAACTGATAAAAATGTTTGCAATTTCTAATTTAAATGTAAAAACTAAAACTACTAAAAGAAAATTAAGGTAGTATTATAACCTTGAAGTAGGGAAGGTTTTCTACCAACATAATCTTGAAAGGAGTAACCAAAATTGTATTGATTTTCTCACAGATAAATATATGTTCTGCTCTTGTTAAATGGAGTACTTTATAAATGTCAATAAATTTGGAACTTCTATGTGGCAAACAATACCCACAAAAAAACAAAATTGGAAGCCCAAATATCTAACAATAGAGAATTCATTGACTAGATTATATCTGCACACTCTTAAAAATGAATATCTATGCTCATATATGGCAAAATGTTCACACTACATTCTTGAGTTTAAAAAAGGTAGACTTCACAGTGTGAATATAGTTAACATACTGAACTGTATGCTTAAAAAGACTTAAGAGGGCAAAGTTTATATTGTACATTTTTTACCATAATTAAAAAAAATTTTTAATAGGGGAGGGAAGAGAAGGGATGGGTGAAAATTGATGAGAATGATATCTTGATCTGGTTGATGGTTACATAAGTGTATACATTCATTGAGCTGTATGCTAAAACTTGTGCATTTTTATTGTATGTACCTAAATAATACATATATAAAAATTTTTAAACAAAGATAAATAAATAAACACATTTTTTTAAAGTTCTTTTTGGGTCTGGAGTCACATGAGGCCCATCCAGGGACCAGGAGGCACGCGCCACGATGTGTGCCCTAGTAGCAGGCAGGTGCTGGCCCAGTACATATTCACCTTGAAGAGGAAGACAGGGCAGAAGACCACTATCACTGAGATGTCTATATCCAAGCTCTGCATCTCTGGATATTGCTTGCAACCTATGCTGTTGTTCTAGGACAAACTCAAGGACAAAAGAACAAACTCAGAGTGCCCTAAGGGTGACTGGATAACCAAGAAATGCCTAATAAAGACTTTGCTATACATGTGAAAATGATGCCAGAATTCCAGAAAAATTCAGTTCATATCAAGAATCCTGCAAGAGTAGAAATTATCTGTGGTATTATCAAAGGAGAGCTGCCAAACTTAAGATATAGCAGACTTTGATATGACACTGGGTTGGTCTTCCTATGAAAGGAAGAGATGCCGAAGATGTCATGTCATTGACAACTCTCAGCTGGTTACAGAGGAATGCAGAAAAAAGTTACTCCAACTAAAGGAAAAATATTGTGCTATTGAAATTGACCCTGTTCTTACCACAGAAATGAAGTACCCTTATATGTTAGAATAGTATACTAAATCACATGACTTGCTTGTTGAACAGGCTTACCAAAAGCTAAACTTAAAGAAATTGTGGCAGAATCAGATGTTATGCTTAAGGAAGGATATGAGATTTTCCTAGATAAGCTCAAAACACAGTTGTTGTCCCTGATTCCTATTTTCAGCTGGTATCGGTAATGTACTGGAGGAGATTATCTGTCAAGCTGGTGTTTATCATCCAATGTCAAAGTAGTGACCAGCTTCATGGATTAGGATGACAATGGGGTGCTCAACTAATTCGTGTACTTAGCAAACATGATGGTGCCTTGAAGAATACAGTATATTTCAATCAATTAAAAGATAACAGCAACTTAATTCTGCTGAGAGACTTCAAGGGGACATAAGAATGGCAGATACAGTAGCCAATGTAGAACACATTCTGAAAACTGGATCTCTAAGTGATAGAGTGGACGAGCTTTTCAAAAGTACAAGGACTCTTATGATACTGTTCTAGTAAAAGATGAATCATTTGAGTATATCCAACTCAATCTTGCAGAAGATTCTATAAACAAGCATTCTTCAAGAAGACCTCTGTCCTGTGGATGCAACTGATGAAGAACTGCTCATCTGTTCATCTTGCTGAAAGACTTTTATTTATAATATATTCTTGCTCTTGAAGTTTTTTCCCCTACATTACTGAGTATTTTCAGACATGCTGAGTACTTCAACTAGAAGCTTTTTTTCTACCTCTCTCAACACATTCCTAAATTTTTTTTAATGGATTAAAAGAAAATCTTAAAGCCAAAATTTGAAAATTAACTCCCTACATTTCCAGAGTGAATTTTGTAGTTTAATGTTATCATGAAGTTTTTGAAGAATCTTTTTACCCTGGGGAAGTCTGAAGAAGTTTTACAATGGTGAAATAACCTGCTTTTACCCTTTGTCTTTTACTCAGTGCCTCCTATCAATTCTCACTACTGTCAGGATGGTGTCTTTCTCTATTTTAACTTATTACTTTGAATTTGGCATTAAACCAAAAGTATAAGAACTCATTAATAAAAAAGAGAAAGAATAAAAAGACTGAGGGAGGGCATAGAGTCTCTCCTAAGGTACAAATCAGTGTGGGCTCCTGGGAAAGATATCTACAACCCCAAAATTTTTCTTTGAGAAAGGGAGGTGGAACAGCGGTATATTTCTAAATTCGAATCTGCTTTAGCATAGACATTCAACTGTCCTCTACCATGACACATATGCCCAATGACATTCACAAACAAGACATATGCCCCTAGACATTCAAGGGCCTCACTTAAGGGCTAGCTCGAGTAGGAGTACCCTGTAGCCTGTGTGTGAATCCTAAGGGGAAACAGCTGTGCCCCCACACCATCCTTTGGCTTTCAAGGAAAGTCAACATTTGAGGGCAAGATAAGTTATTACAGAGATAACCTTGAATTTACTCCTATTTATATTAATGTATTTCAAAATAAATGACTTAAAATTCAGTGTTTTATATTTATATTTAACAACATGACAGAGGCATACGGTGACACCATGTCAGAGAGCTGTGTTTTCAGGATTACAGCTATCAGGAATGTGACTGCTGAACACGGGGGACATTACCATGTTCAATTACTATCCTAGCTCACACCCCATTGATGTCTCAAGAACAGAAGTCACCAGTTTTCCCTAAGAGGACCCTGGTGAGGTCAGAAACAGGTAAGAAACTGTGCTGTAAAAAAGGAAGAGGTAACTTGTCGAATAAGGGGGGTAAGGGAGAGCAGGTTACCTATACCATACTAACCCAAAGAGATCAACCTTCTTTGTTTCAACTTGCCATCTAACTTCTAGTTCAACTAAACAGCTGGAATGCACTTTAACCAGAGACCAGAAGTAGAGACATGACTATTAGGAATGCCTGCAAATTAGCATAGAGACAGCTAGCATGTGGCTTACCTAATGTTCCCAGCGCTAGAAGTCAGCTAAAGGGAAGTCCCACCACTCTGTCTCACCACACTACTCTCAGCTTTTGAGTGAGACATTTACCAGAAAGGATGGATTCCCACCCTTGGGTACAGCTGCACATTCTTACCTGCATGGCTTTTCTCACAATATCCCTACCAATCTGTCATTCAAGGCTCATTTTCCCCAAAAGTCTCTTGATTATTTTTTGCCTCACTCATCTCTCCTTTCTTTAATTTCCATAGCATCTAATTGTAAGAACTGGGAATTAATTATATGCCAGCTGGCATTTTTTAAAACTGTCTGCACTTTTAAAAATGTCTGCACTTTATGCATAAGTTCTGGACTCTAACATATTAAAAACTGGCTCTTCTGACTCATACAACTGCAACCTTAGCACACACACAGGATATGTAACTGGGGCTCAGCGGACCGTTGTCTGATTAGACAGGCCTAGTAGCCAGAAGCAATGTTTTACTCATAACAAGTGATTCAACATAGAGGCAGTATACTCTGGCCTCCAACCTAACCAGAAGCAAAGATAAGGGGTCAAAGAGAGAACGCAGTCATGGGCCAAAGACCCAAAGGGCACTTGTGAGAGGAATAAACTTGTTGGGTGAATCTTGGGGCCTTGGTGACAGAACCAGGAGCCCAAAGGTTACAGGTTACAGCCAATCTCTATTCTCCCAAGTGCAATTAAAGTTAAATTAACACATGTAAGGACAAAACTCAAAGACCATAGGCAGTGGTTTTTTTAAAAATGTGACTGATTTGTCTAATTGACTGAATGCTTCACTTTCTCTGGCTTCCTTTTGGTCCAAGGGAAGCAAATGTCTGTATTACTTTGAGCATCCTTGCTTGTTGTCTCAAAAGATACGATGCATGCTAAAATCAGCAAGTGAAAATTTGATGAGGAACAGTATATTTATATACTCTCAGTATATTTATTATCCCACAAAACACTTACTAATTAAAAAGTAAAAAATAGAAACTTTACATTGGAGAAGCCTGGCAGATACCATTTAACCAGGTGATTAAAGTTAATCACCAGGGACAGGACAAATGGACATCACGTGCCTCTTGGTATTATGGACTAAGAAGGACACAACATCACTATGGTAGTTTCAGCCAAAAACACATAACTTGTATGATAGGAAACATCAGACTCACTGAATTAAGGAACATACCACAGAAAGGAACTAGTCTGTACTCTTGAAAAATGTCAAGGTCATGAAAGACAAAGCAAAATTAAGGAGCTGTTCCAGATTAGAGATTTAAGAGACAAGACAGCTAAATGCAATGTTTGATCCTGGGTTAGATCTGGCCTTGAGAGAAATGTTTTTCTTTTGCTATAAAGGACAGGAGTGGGACAACTAGTAAAATCTGAATAATTACATAACAGAATTATATCAAAGTTAATCCCTGACTTCGACAAGTGTACACTAGTTTTGTTTTGTTCCGTTTTAAAGGAAAAACACATTGAAGTACTTAGGGGAAAGGCGATATTGTGTCTGTAACTGTCAAATGATTTAGAAAAAAATATGTGCATATAGACAGAATGAAAAGCAAATGCAGCAAAATGTTAGCATTCAGTGAATCTGGGTAAAGGATATATGGGAATTTTTGCACTGTTTTTGAAATGCTTCTATTATTCTGAATTATTTCAAAATTTAAAGTTAAGAAAAAAAAAAGACGAGATGAGTTAAAGACCAGGCCTTCTGACATGGAGACCCAAGTTCCAACACTGGCCTTTTTCCTTTGCTGTGGGCTGTCACAATGAACTGGATAAGCATGGATGGTGGACAGCAATGCAGATCTGGGTTCTAATCACTGCGACTTGCATAAACTAAGCTCATAATAATATCAAATGGTGATATTATTTCAAATTTAAAAATACATGGGAGGCTTCCGCAGTTACTTTATGGGAGCAAGTAAGTAATTTTATGATAATTTAAGCAAGAAAGTGCAATAGGCAAACTCTGGCATTCAATACAAAAAAATAAATAAAACTACAGATCATCCCATTTATGAATAAAGATGTAGAAATACTCAATAAAATCCCAGAAAGTTGAATCTGGCAGTATATTAAAAGAATAATAGACCATTGTAAAATCAGGTGAGTTCAGAAAGGTAAGGATGGATGGGTAGATGAATATCACAAAATCCACTAATATAATCCATCAGTTATGCAAGTCAGAAAAGAGAAAGACCTCAATTCAAAAAATTCAATGAAGAGACATTTTCAATATCTGAACATCTTTTCTTAATTTTTAAGTATATATTTTTCTGGTAAGAATATTTATAGCTTTTCTGATTACAAAAGTAATTATGATTATTTTGACATTTTTCACATAGTGCAGAAGTGGGTAGAGCAGAAAGTTCCCTGAATAGTCCATGGTAATGTGGAGTAAGTCTTGTGAGAGCATATTTATAGGTAGACAGATAGCAAGCCAGCAAGGCAGAAAAAGAGAGAAAGAAAACCCCATTCAGAAAAAAAACAAAAGGTGGGCTGTGTCCCACCAACGACTATATTATAACTGAGAACTCTCCAAAAGCATATCAGTGACAAAATGGAGCCCACAGTGGAGTCTCCCTCTCCATTATCTTCCCCTCTCCTGCCTAACCACCATCAATCTGGAAGGTAGCAAATCTACCTGTGAGTCACTTCAGAGAAGCTCTCTTCACATACAGGTCCCTGCCAGTAGATACTACCCATCCTCAGTTATCAATGGATTCTGTATAGAAAGATAGGAGTATTAAAAATAAATAAAAGATTATTAAAGAGGTAACACAGGCATAAAATTTTAAAGTAAAAATGGGGAAATAAAAAGAATTAAGGAGATCTTGTACAGAAGAACCCAGGCTAAAATTATCATCATCATCTGCTTTGAGGGCTATAGTGTAAAGTGCATATCATTGAGAGTGTTCTTGGGTTTACATTATTTGGCGTTTCAGGGGATGACCATAGTTTTTCAGAATCAGACAACAGATAACATCATTCAAGTAACAGACAGAAGAGGAAGCGAACAAAGAAGTAGGAGCCCCATTCATTGATGCTTCTCTCTAGATGAGGCTGGAAAATAAGGCATTTTCCAATAATAAAGGGCACAGAATCCAACAGGAAGCATACCCACTCTCAATTCCAAATAACTTGCCTGGTGAAAGGTAAAGAACCTTCTGAAACCAGGAAGGTTAGACTCTGATCTCATCCCTTCGGAACAAACAGAGCTCAAGGTTACAGTAACCTGACTCCCCAGTATTATTTTGACGAACTTCATGAAAATAAAAGCTGCCTTTGATGCACTTCAATGCCCAGCCACTTCACCAGAGAATCAGATATTAAAAATTAATCATAACAACAACAAATGTTGGCGAGGATGTGGAGAAAGGGGAACCCTCCTACACTGCTGGTGGGAATGGAAATTAGTATACCCATTGTGGAAAGCAGAATGAAGGTTCCTCAAAAAAATCAAAATAGAAATACCACTTGACCCAGGAATTCCACTCCTAGGAATTTACCCAGTTTGAAAAAGATATATGCACCCCTATGTTTATCTCAGCACTATTTACTATAGCCAAGAAGTGGAAGCAACTTAAGTGTCCATCATTCGATGAATGGATAAAGATGTGGTACATATACACAATGGAGTATTATTCAGCCATAAGAAGAAAACAAATCCTACCATTTGCAACAACATGGATGGAGCTAGAGGGTATTATGCTCAGTGAAATAAGCCAGGCAGAGAAAGACAAGTACCAAATTATTCACTCATCTGTGGAGTATAAGAACAAAGGAAAAACTGAAGGAACAAAACAGCAGCAGACTCACAGAACCCAAGAATGGACTAACAGTTACCAAAGGGAAAGGGATTGGGGAGGATGGGTGGGAAGGGAGGGATAAGGTGGAAAAGGGGCTATTACAATCAGCACACATAATGTAGCGGGTGTGGGGGTGGGGTGGGGGGATACGGGGAGGCGGTATAACACAGAGAAGACAAGTAGTGATTCTATAACATCCTACTACGCTGATGGACAGTGACTGCAATGGGGTGTGTGGTGGGGACTTGATAATAGGGGGAATCTAGTACCCATAATGTTGCTCATGTAATTGTATATTAATAATAGCAAAAAAAAAATTAATCAGGCTGGCAACACACCATGCAGTGTCAGGTAACTCTAATATGACATAGAGTTCTGGGGACTCAGACTGAGTGTTGACCTTCTGTTGCCATGAGTTTGTACAATTTGGATCATGACCCGTTTCTTCTCCCAGTATGTCTAATCCTGGCTGGTCAGCTCTGCTGTGGCTGAGCAGCCAAACTCCAATTAAAGTTGGCCGCACTACTTTCTTGGTTCTTTTCTACTCTCTAACTGCACATCTCCTCCCCAGGGCTTGCCACCTCCAAATGCAGGCTGCTAAGTCACCTGCTCTTCTTGTGCTACTACACATACCAGCAAAGTTCCAGCCATCACGTCTATACTGAAGTAGACATTGACAGGAGAGGGATTTCACTAGAGGGGGAAAGGAGAGAAGGACATTCCAAGGAAAGACACAGACTTAAGAAACATATTGAAGAAATGGCAAGTGGATCAGGGGGGATACAGCTTAAGGCCCAATCCAGTTCTTCCTCTAGGCTTTGCTTCTCCTGAGCGCCACATACCAACTACACACCAGGCTCTCCACATGGGGTTCTTCAGATACCTTCTCCTCCTATACTCTAAATTTTGGCTAATAGAGACACCATGCATTTAGTCAAGCTCAAAACCTCAGTCATCTCAAACTCTTCCCTCCCTGTCCAAACACAGTATGTCAACAAATCATATTAATACTATTCCAAAATGGCCTTGAATCCACTCCCTACTCTCAGTTCCTCCTATCACTAATTTTAGCTGTATCTTTCACCTGGACTATTGCAGAATCCCAGTTTTCCTTCCCAAATTCCCACTCCTCCCTGAGTAACCTCAGCCACTTTGTCACTATGAAGTCTTCCCCATCTCCAGCAGTTTGTTGCTCCCCTTTTCCTTGCTGAAAATCTGCAGATCACATGAAAACATTTTTAAGACTCAGTGACCTAGAGTAGACATACATCACCCATGATCCTGGAGCAACTGAATGACCCCAGAAGCTACCAATCATTGATCATTCAATAAATGCCTGAGTGACTACACAAGTCAGGCACTTTTCTAGGTACCGGGAACACAGTAGTCAACAAAACTGGTAACAATCTTGGCTCTCACTGGGCTTTCCCTCAAGTGCAGGGAGACAGGAAATAAAATACATACATAAACTTAAAAGCAGGGTAGGTTGTAATACATGCTATGAAGAAAAATAAAGCAAGCAGGGTGATAGGGAGTTCTGTATGTTGGGGAGAAGGTAGACCATTTTAAATCAGTGGTCAGGGAGACATCTGAACAAAATAAAGGAGGAGGTAAGGGATTAAGTATGCCATGGGCTGTTTGGAGGAAGACTATTCCAGGCAGCCAGAAAGCAAGCAGGAGCACGTCTGGGACCCTCAAGGGCTAGCAGGAAGGCTGGGGAGTGTTAGGAACTGAGCTCAGATAGGTGGAGGACTGGGGGCGGGGGGGGGCGCGGAGGCGGGCACAGAGGTGGGGATTGGTCATGTGAGAGGTCACATAGGGCCTTCCTTGTACTACACAAGAAGGACTTTGCCTTGATTCCTGATACCACTTCAAATCTTTATCCTTTTCCACCTGTCTTTCCCATGTTATTGGGCTACTCTATCCTATTCCCACAAGCTCCAAAAATAGCATTCTGTGGTGAAATAATTTATCAAATATAGACAGCAACTACTGCTAGCTACCATAATGCAAAACCTTTCTGACATGGCCATCAAAAAGTAGGAACATATTATCAAAGCCTTCTACATTAGACTTAAACTAAATCAACCCATTTCTAAACTCAGTAATTCTTTAAAAAAAAAAACTGATTTTTCCCTGAATCGTAAGAGTAATCCAGGCGAAGCTCTTTCTTCTCCAACCCAATCAATCAGGCCAGTGGTTAGAATCATCAAGGGTACAGCAGAGACTAGCTATAACCACTCAGCTTGCTGTGAGCAGTAGTCCTGTGTTTTACAGAAGGAATAGGGAGAGCCTGGTAATCTCATCAGGCAGAGCTGGTTAAGAGAACTTCTACCTTACAGGACATCTGGGTAAGATGGTAACAGAACAGGTGTCTCCTGCCTCCAGTTTCCTTTAAAATAAACTAAAGAAAATTAGAGAAAAACTGGCATCTGTGCTGGAAACCAGGAAGGATGCCATCCCACCTGCCCAGAACTCTGAGGAATTTCTAGTACATATAGTCAAGAGGAAACAGGACCAAAGAAGACCTAGCAAGCCTTCTACAGAGAAGCAATGTGTTCTGGCAATAAACATAGGCAGAACAGCAGAATACGGAGAGGCAAGAGCAGCACACATAGAACGGCTATACCACAGACCAAAGCACACACCCAAGGGCCTCCCTCAGAGCCTGGAGCAGTCGTTCCCCACCCAGGCCCTCAGCCAGGCCACCATGCCCGGCAGAGGGAGAAACACATGGGCTGGGCACGGCATGGGCAGCCCCAGTGGAAATTCAGTCAACCCCAAATTTCCCCTTGTTCATTCTCTTTGACATGAAAAAGTCAGACAGACAGACAGACACAGTTATTGCTGAAGAACCTATCATCTCCTGTGAGATTATGGTGATGGTTTCAAAACTATGTGCAGATTAAGATTTAAGGAATCAGTGTAACTATGATACTAAAGTAAGCTGTTGTTTAAAAAGGCATTTCTAAACAAGGAAAGACTGAATGGAAATTAAAACTTGGAGTAACAATTTACAGAGGAAAGGAACACCAAATGGAGGGCTGCAGAAAATCCACTTAGTAAAAAAAGCTTTAAATTCCTCAATAACTCAGAGAAGTTAAAGGAGATGAAAATGAGGTGGAGATGAATTTTAAAAGTACAGGATAGAGAAAGAGTAGCAGCAAGTTAAAAGCTTGGGCTTAATAAAAAAACTGTTAGAACTACTAACCAAATTCAGCAAAGTTGCAAGTTATAAAAATCAGCTGCACTTCTAAACACTAATAATAAATAATCCAGAAAGTATATTAAGAAAACAATCCCATTTATGATAGCACCAAAAAGAATAAAATACCTAGGAATAAACTAAGCCAAGAAGGTGAAAGACTTGTACACTGAAAACTACAGAACCATTCTGAGAGAAATTGAGAAGACAGAAATAAATACGTGGGAAGACATGCATGTATGTGGATAGGAAGGCTTAATATTGTTAAGATGTTAATACTACCCAAAGCAATAGACAGATTCAATGCAATCCCTATCAAAATCACAATAAAACTGAAAATCCATCCTAAAATTCATATGAAATCTCAAGAGAACCTGAACAGCTAACACTACCTTCAAAAAGAGGCCTCACACTTACTGATTTGAAACTTCCTACACAATTACAGTAATCAAAACAGTGTGGTACTGGCATACAGACAGTAATTCTGTATATTATATTTTATACCATATAAACCAATGTAATACAACAGAGAGCCTAGAAATAAACTCTCACATATATGGCCAAATAATTTTTAATAAGGTTGTCAAGACCGTTCAAGGGGGATAAGACAGCCTTTTCAGCAAGTGGTATTGGGAAAACTGTTATCTACATGCAAAAATATGAGGACCCTTACCTTACAACATATACAAAACTAACTCAAAGTTGAACAAAGATCTAAATTTAAGAGCTGAAACTATAAAACTCTTAGAAATCATAAACAAAAAGTTTCATGACAATGGACTGGGCAATGATTTCTTGGCTATGACACTAAGGGCACAAAAGGAAAAATAGACAAATGGTACTACATCAAAGACTTACTTGCATCAACTGAATGAAAAGGGAACCCACAGAATAGGAGAATCCACAGAGTAATTTATAACCTACTTACAAATCATGTATCTGATATGGAGTTAATATCTAGATATATAAAGGACTCCTACAACTCAACAACAAAAAAACAAACCACCCTATTTAAAAAAATGGACAAAGCACTTGGATAGACATTTCTCCAAAGATACAGAAATGACTAATAAGCACATGAAATGATGCTCACCATCATAAGTCATTTGGGAAGTGAAAATCAAAACCACCATGACATACTACTTCATACCCAGTTTCATGGCCATTATATAATACATAAACACACACACACACACACACACACAGAGGCAAAATTTCAAGTGTTGGCAAGGAAGTGGAGAAATTGGAAGGAACCCTAGTAAACTGCTGGTGGAAACACAGAATGGTGCAGTGTGGAAAAGTGTACTGTGATTCCTCAAAAAATTAAACACAGAATTATCATTTGATCCAGCAAATCCCACTTCTGGGTATTTACCCAAAGGAATGAAAGCAGGGACTTGAACAGATATTTGTACACCATGTTCATAGCAGCATTACTCACAATAGCCAAAAGGTATACGCAACCCAAATGTCCATGACAGATGGAGTGGATAATCAAAATGTGCTACATGTTCACAATGGAATATTATGTGGCCTTAAAAAGGAAATCATGACACCTGCTACAACATAGATGAACCTTGAAGATTTATGCTAAGTAAAATAAGACAGTTACAAAGGGCAAATATTGTTGTGATTCTACTTACAGGCAGTACCTGGAGTAGTCAAATTCATAGAGACAGAAAGTAGAATGGTGGCTGCCAGGGGTCAGGAAGGGAAACAGGAAATTTGTAAATGGGTACGAGTTTCAGTTCAAGTTAAAAGGCTGTGGAGAAGGATGGTGGATGGTTGTACAACAGGGTCAACAAGGGCCATGCGAGGTGCTTTAGCAGAGAAATGGGCAGATTCCACTTAGCCAGCAGGGAAAATGGGAATGGCCAGGGGCAGCTGAAGCAATTGCCCAAATGATGGGGCCTAAGCCAGGTGAGAGGCCACAGAGGTGGTGGTGAGGCCAGGGTTGGGTGGGGACAAGAAGTCGAGCAAGAGCCCTGGATGTGGATTTTAATCTCATCAGCCACTCATGCCATTGTGGGGAGGTGAGCAACAGAGTGCCTGGCCTCTCTGAGGAGAAGCGACATGCTGGCGGGGCAGCCCCTGGGACTCTCCCTATACTCACTGCTAGGCCCTGGTGTCCTGGGTATCCTGGCCGTCCCACCTGTCCTGCATTGCCCTAGAAGAGACAGAACCAGAGGCAGATATCAGAACTCTAGCCAGAGGGTCATGGCTTCCACCCAAGTGCAGCTAGAGAAACTGAGGCCCAGCAGCAAGCAGGGATGTGTCAGTGACTCACTGGAGGATCCAGGCTGCTAGGCCTCCAGGGGCACTGTGATGGAACTCAGGGCAGAACAGAGGGGCCTTGACCCTTGCCCCAGTCTCACCAGCATCCCCCACCCCTACCTTCGTGCCAGGTGTGCCTGGGGTTCCGTCCTTGCCATCGATGCCTGGGGGGCCCTGCTCAGGAGGAAAGTTAAAGGGAGACTTACAGTGGGGAGAGGGCGAGAGTCAGGCCACCCACCCATGTCCCTCTGTGACAGCTGCAGTGTGCAGGTAGGAAGTGAGTCCAGTCATCTCGGGAAGGCCCACCAGCCAACTGGGGTAGGGAAGTGGAAGCAGGAAGGGGACTACAGCAGATAGACCACAGTCCTTCCCTTGGGTGGGTGACAAGTGTCCTCGATCACGGCAAGCTCCCCATGACCTCTCCTACATCACCACCCTATTTACAGGTGGAAAAGCTGAGGCACAGAAAGAGGGCATTCCTGAGACAACAGAGCCAGGCATCCTGCACAGAGTTCAGTTGAGAATCTCAGGCTCCTCGTCTCTGGGAGCTGGGACAGAGTTGGCTGGACTGCGTTCTCTGTCTAGGTGGGCCTGGGCCACTTACGGTTGCTCCTTTTGCGCCTGTTATTCCCTGGGGTCCTCGAATACCTTCGCTGCCCTGCAAAGTAGATAGACATGCGGTCACTGTCGGGATGCTGAACCCCTGTCTGGCTGTTCAGAGAGAGGAATGGTTGAGAAGAGTGACCTCTGGGTCCCAGGGTCCCTCTGGCACCGGCCACGCTGTGCAGGGGCTGGAGGAAGGGGGCCCTTGAGTGCCCTCTCAGCCTTGGACCCAGCGGGAGGGAGTGGAGGTCAGCACCAAGCAGAGGGGCTGGACCGGGCAGGGCTGGGCAGGAGCCAGCACCCAGTCAGACCCCACCAAGGCCCCCAGCTCCCCTTATGTGGCCAAACACAGCAACCAAATGCAACGTGTGGACTTTGGGTCTTGATTTGAACAAGACCTCTGAATTTCTGAGATTATTGGAAAAAACTGAACACAGATTTGTAAC
>JAVSCE010012675.1:0-47261 GCA_032199065.1 Smutsia gigantea
AAGTTGCAGGATACAAAATTAACACACAGAAATCTGTTGCTTTCCTATACTAATGATGAACTAACAGAAAGAGAAATCAGAAAAACAATTCCATTCACAATTGCATCAAAAAGAATAAAGTACCTAGGAATAAACCTAACGAAGGAAGTGAAAGACCTGTACTCTGAAAACTACAAGACACTCCTAAGAGAAATTAAAGAGGACACTAACAAATGGAAATGCATCCCATGCTCTTGGCTAGGAAGAATAAATATTTCAAAATGGCTATACTACCTAAAGCAATCTACAGATTCAATGCAATCCCTATCAAACTACCAACAGCTTTCTTCAATGAACTGGAACAAATAATTCTAAAATTCATATGGAACCACAAAAGACCCCGAATAGCCAAAGCAATCCTGAGGAGGAATAAAACAGGGGGAATTACGCTCCCTGACTTCAAGCTCTACTACAAAGCCACAGTAATCAAGACAATTTGGTATTGGCACAAAAAACAGACCCACAGACCAGTGGAACAGAATAGAAAATCCAAACATTAACCCAAACATATACAGTCAATTAATATTTGATAAAGGAGCCTTGGATATACAATGGGGAGATCACAGCCTCTTCAGCAGCTGGTATTGGAAAAACTGGACAGCTACATGTAAGAGAATGAAACTGGACTACTGTCTAGCCCCATACACAAAGGTAAACTCAAGGTGGATCAAAGACTTGGATGTAAGTCATGAAACCATAAAACTCTTAGAAAAAAACATAGGCAAAAATCTCTTGGACATAAACATGAGCAACTTCTTCATGAACATATCTCCCCGGGCAAGGGAAACAAAAGCAAAAATGAACAAGTGGGACTATATCAAGCTGAAAAGCTTCTGTACAGCAAAGGACACCATCAGTAGAACAAAAAGACATCCTACAGTATGGGAGAATATATTCATAAAAAACGTATCTGATAAAGGGTTGACATCCAAAATATATAAAGAACTCATGCACCTTAACAAACAGAAAGCAAATAATCCAATTAAGAAATGGGCAGAGGACATGAATAGACACTTCTCCAAAGAAGAAATTCAGATGGCCAACAGGCACATGAAAAGATGCTCCACATCGCTAATCATCAGAGAAATGCAGATTAAAACCACAATGAGATATCACCTCACACCAGTGAGGATGGCCAACATCCAAAACACAAACAACAACAAATGTTGGCAAGGATGTGGTGAAAAGGGAACCCTCCTTCACTGCTGGTGGGACTGCAAATTAGTTCAACCATTGTGGAAAGCAGTATGGAGGTTCCTCAAAAAACTCAAAATAGAAATACCATTTGACCCAGGAATTCCACTCCTAGGAATTTACCCTAAGAATGCAGCAGCCCAATTTGAAAAGGACAGATGCACCCCTATGTTTATTGCAGCACTATTTACAATAGCCAAGAAATGGAAGCAACCTAAGTGTCCATCAGTAGATGAATGGATAAAGAAGATGTGTACATATACACAATGGAATATTATTCAGCCATAAGAAGAAAACAAATCCTACCATTTGCAACAACATGGATGGAGCTAGAGGGTATTATGCTCAGTGAAATAAGCCAAGCCGAAAAAGACAAGTATCAAATGATTTCACTCATATGTGGAGTATAAGAACAAAGAAAAAATACTGAAGGAACAAACAGCAGCAGACTCACAGAACCCAAGAACGGACTAATAGTTACCAAAGGGAAAGGGACTGGGGAAAATGGGCAGGAAGGGAGGGATAAGAGGGAAAAAGGGGCATTACGATTAGCAGATGTAATGTTGGGGGGGCACGGGGAGGGCAGTACAACTCAGAGAACACAAGTAGTGATTCTATAGCATCTCACTACGCTGATGGACAGTGACTGTAATGGGGTTGGTGGGGGGGACCTGATGAAGGGGTACTTTAATAATCGTAATATTGCACATGTAATTGTAAATTAATGATAATAAAATAAATTATATTAAAAAAAATCAGAAATGAAAGTAGGTACACCTGACACCATGGAAATACAAATGATTATAGGAGATTACTATGAAATATTATATGTTAACAAACTGGACAACCTACAAAAATGGATAATTTCCTAGAAACACACAATCTCCTAAGACTGAACCAGGAAAAATAGAAAATCTAAACCTACAATTACTGGCAACAAAATTGACTCTATAATCAAAAAACTCCCAAGAAACAAAGTCCAGGACCAGGTCATCTCAGAGAGTTCCACCAACCATTTAAGGAAGAGTTAATATCTTAAACTCAAACTATTCCAAAAAGTCAAATAGGAAGGAAAGCTTCAAAATTCAATCTAGGAGGTCAGCATCACTTTGATACCAAAACCAGACACAAAAAAATAAGATTACAGACCAATATCCCTCATGTATATAGATGCAAGAATCTTTAACAATATATTAGCAAATCAAATTTAAAAATACATTAAAAGGATCATTCACCAAAACCAAATGGGATTTATCCCAGGGATGAATGGATGGTTCAATATCCACAATAAATCAATGTGATCTACCACATTAACTGAAGGAAGGATAAAAAACATGTGATCATCTCAATAGATTCTGACAAAGCAGTTGACAAAATTCAACATCCATTCATGATAAAAACTCTGAACAAAATGGATATAGAAGAACATACCTCAACATAATAAAGGCCATATATGGCATATCCACAGCTAAGATCATGCTCAATTGGCAAAAAGCTGGAAAATTTTCTTCTAAGATGAGGAATAAGACAAGACAATTATTCAACATAGTACTGGAGGTCCTAGCCATGACAATCAGACAAGAAATAAAAGGCATCTAAGTTGTTCAGTAAGAAATAAAACTGTCACTATTTGCATATGAAATGGTATATAGAAAACCCTAAAGACTCCACCAAAATACTACTAGAATAAATGAATTCAGAAAGTAGTAGCAAACAAAAATCAATATACACTAATCTGTTGTGTTTCTATATACAAATAATCAATCAAAATAATATTAAATCAATCCCATTAATTCTATCAAAAATATTAAAATTTTTAGGAATAAATTTTACCAAGGAAGTAAAATACCTGTACTCTGAAATCTATGACATTAATGAAAGAAATTGAGCACAAAAAAAGGATATATAGTCCATGCTCATGGATAGGAGGAATTAATATTGTTAAAATGGCCATACTATAAAAAACAATGTACAGATTAATGCAATCCGTATGAAAATGACAATGGTATTTTTCTTGCAACTAGAGTGAATAATCCTAAAATCTGTGTGGAACCACAAAAGACCCTGAACAGAAAGCAATCTTGAAAAAGAACAACAAACTTGCGGGTATCATGCTTCCTGATTTCAAACTATCCTACAAAAAGACACACTAATCAAAGCAGTATGGTACTGGCACAAAAATCAACACATAGATGAACAGAATGGCATAGTCATGGATCTGAACAGAGAGCTAAGAAATAAACTGCTTATATGGTCAACTAATATATGACAAAGGAGGCATGAATATACAATGAGGAAGAGAGCCTCTTCAAAAATGGTATTGGAAAACTGGACAGCAACGTGCAAAAGAAAGAAACTGTCTCATATTACATGCAAAACTAAACTTGAAATGGATTCAAGACCTAAATATAAGACTCTTAACCATGAAATTCCTATAAGAAAACATAAGCTAGACACTTTTGAACATCAGCATTAGTAAATTTTTTCTGGATATACCTCCAGGCAAGGGAGACAAGAGCAAAAATAAGCAAGAGGGACTATAACAAACTAAAACCTCTGCACAGCAAAGGAAACCTACTGCATAGGAGAATATATTTGCAAATGATATATCCAGTAAAAGGCTGACACCAAAATACATAAAGAACTCAAATAACTCAACATCAAAAAAGTGTAACCTAATTTCAAAATGGACATAGGACCTGAATAGACATTTTTCCAAAGGTAATAGACAGATGGCCAACAGTTCAGCATTACTATCATCAGGGAACTGCAAATCAAAATCACAGTGTGATTTCACCTCGCATTAGTAATAATAGCCAATATCAAATAAACAAGAAACTAGTGTTATTAAGGGTGTGAAGAAAAGGAAAGCCACATACACTATTAGGAATGTAAATTAGTGCAGCCACCATGAAAAGTAATATGTGGAGGTTTCTCAAAAAAACTAATAGGACTTCCGGGAAGATGACGGTGTGAGCAGGGCGGCAGAAATCTCCTCCCAACACTATATTTATCTATGAAAACACAGAAAATACATCTATTCCTAAAAGAGAGACGAGAATACACAGGAAAGCGCACAGCGTGCAGCTACACCCGAGAGGACTCGGCACCCCAAGAGGCGGGTAAGATACGGAGCTGCTACCCGGCGGGACCCGAGCCCTCCCCCACCCCAGCGCACCGGCGGGAGGAGAGGATTCAGAGCCGGGAGGGAGTGGAAGCACACCCCGCGAAGTAGCCAGCCCCGGTGATCTGCGCGGGGAGCGACGACGCACATTGCACAGTGCAGCGGACATTGGAGAGACAGAGGGGCAGGACCTGAGAGGGGAACGCGCCAGAGTGCTTGCAGCCGGCTCCCGGGAAGGAAAAAAAAAAAAGCACGCGCTTTCTTCAGCGGTCTTAAAGAGACAGGAGCCCAGAGGAGGAGCCGGATCGCCCCAGCACACTAAGCCCAGCAGGCTGGGAGTCCTGGGGAGTTTCAGACGCCTTAGCTGGCGACTGAGGAAGCGTAGCCATACTTAACACTTCTCACTGAGATCAAAGCCTCCTATTCGTTCCCACCCCTGCCAGAGTGATAAAGGGCCCTGCGGAGCGGCACAATCACAGCTGTGGAATAGTGGGGCAATAGCGCCACCTAGAGCATTCCCACAGAATCTACGTCCGGTGGGCATTTTTTTTGTTTTTGTTTTGTTTTGTTTTGTTTTTTGTTTTGTTTTTGTTTTTTCTTTACTTTCTTTTATTTCTTTCTTTCTTTTTTTTCTTTTTTATCTTTTTTTTTCTTCTCTTTTTAAAGTCTTAAAGAGCCCAGCTGACATATGTGGCAACTATCAGTGACCAAATTATACAGCCATGAAAAGACAGAGGAATATGGTACAGACCAAAATCAACCAGACAACCCCAGAGAGGGAGTCTGAAGGGATGGAAATGTACAGCCTCCATGAAAAAGAATTCAGAATAAAAGTCATAACCATGCTGAAGGACCTACAGAGAAATATGCAAGAGCTGAGGGAGGAAGTGAGGGAACTGAGGAAAGACAATACAGAAATCAGACAAGCGATCGACGGGCTTAACAGCAGAATGGATGAGATGCGAGAGACTGTTAATGGAATAGAAAACAGAGGAGTACAGAGCAGCTGAGGTAGAGAGAGATAAAAGGATTTCTAGGAATGAAAGAATATTAAGAGAACTGTGTGACCAATCCAAACGGAACAATATTCGCATTATAGGAGTACCAGGGGAAGAAGAGAGAGAAAAAGGGATAGAAAGTGTCTTTGAAGAAATAATTGCTGAAAACTTTCCCTCGCTGGGGAAGGAAGTAGTCTCTCAGTCCACCGAAGCTCATAGATCTCCCAACAAAAGGGACCCAAGGAAGACAACACCAAGACACATAATAATTAAGATGGCAAAGATCAAAGATAAAGACAGGGTATTAAAGGCAACTAGAGAGAGAAAAAAGATCACCTACAAAGGAAAACCCATCAGACTATCATCAGACTTCTCAACAGAAACCTTACAGGCCAGAAGAGAATGGCATGATATATTTAACGTTATGAAACAGAAGGGCCTCGAACCAAGAATATTGTATCCAGCACGATTATCATTTAAATATGATGGAGGGATTAAACAATTTCCAGACAAACGAAAGTTGAGAGAGTTTGCCTCTCATAAACCACCACTACAGGATATCTTAAATGGACTGGTCTAGATGGAAGCACCCCTAAGGCTAAAAAGATGTCACCAGAGAAAATAAAATCATAGCAAAGAAAGCAGACCATCCAAATATTAACTAAAGGCAAAGAATAAAACACCTAGTATATAAAGAATGGAGGAGGAAGAATAAGAAGGGAGAGAAAGAAAGAAACATCAGACTGTGTTTACAATAACTTAACAAGAAAGTTAAGTTAGATTGTTAGATAGTAAAGAAGCAACCCTTGAACCCTTGGTAACCACGAATCTAAAGCCAGCAATGGCAATAAGTACATACCTATCAATAATCACCCTAAATGTAAATGGACTGAATGCACCAATCAAAAGACACAGAGTAACAGAATGGATAAAAAAGCAAGACCCATCTATATGCTGCCTACAAGAAACTCACCTCAAATCCAAAGATATACACAGACTAAAAGTGAAGGGATGGAAAAAGATATTTCATGCAAACAAAAAAGAGAAAAAAGCAGGTGTTGCAGTACTTGTATCAGACAAAATAGACTTCAAAACGAAGAAAGTAGCAAAAGATAAAGAAGGACATTACATAATGATAAAGGGGTCAGTCCAACAAGAAGATATAACCATTATAAATATATATGCACCCAACACAGGAGCGCCAGCATATGTGAGACAAATACTAACAGAATTAAAGGAGGAAATAGACAGCAATGCATTCATCTTAGGAGACTTCAACACACCACTCACTCCAGAGGACAGATCAACCAGACAGAAAATAAGTAAAGACACAGAGGCACTGAACAACACACTAGAACAGATGGACCTAACAGACATCTACAGAACTCTACACCCAAAAGCAACAGGATACACATTCTTCTCAAGTGCACATGGAACATTTTCCAGAATAGACCACATACTAGGCCACAAAAAGAACCTCAGTAATTTCAAAAATATTGAAATCCTACCAACCAACTTCTCAGATCACCAAGGTATAAAACTAGAAATAAATTTTAGAAAGAAATCAAAAAGGCTCACAAATACATGGAGACTTAACAACACTCTCCTAATTAATCAATGGGTTAACGACCAAATCAAAACAGAAATCAAAGAATATATGGAGACTAATGACAACAACAACACAAAGCCACAACTTCTGTGGGACGCAGCAAAGGCAGTTCTAAGAGGAAAGTATATTGCAATCCAGGCCTATTTAAAGAAGGAAGAACATTCCCAAATGAATAGTCTAAAGACACAATTACTGAAATTGGAAAAAGAAGAACAAATGAGGCCCAAAGTCACCAGAAGGAGGGACATAATAAAGATTAGAGAAGAAATAAATAAAATTGAGAAGAATAAAACAATAGAAAAAATCAATGAAACCAAGAGCTGGTTCTTTGAAAAAATAAACAAAATAGATAAACCCCTAGCCAGACTCATTAAGAGAAAAAGAGAATCTACACACATAAACACAATCAGAAATGAGAAAGGAAAAATCACGACGGACCCCACAGAAATACAAAGAATCATAAGAGAATATTATGAGAATCTATATGCTAACAAGCTGGAAAACATAGAAGAAATGGACAACTTCTTAGAAAAATACAACCTTCCAAGACTGACCAAGCAAGAAACAGAAAAACTAAACAGACCAATCACCAGTGACGAAATTGAATTGGTAATCAAAAAACTACCCAAGAACAAAACCCCTGGGCCTGATGGATTCACCTCTGAATTCTACCAGACATATAGAGAAGAAATAACACCGATTCTCCTTAAAGTTTTCCAAAAAATAGAAGAGGAGGGAATACTTCCAAACTCATTCTATGAAGCCAGCATCACTCTAATACCAAAACCGGCAAAGACCTCACCAAAAAAGAAAATTACAGACCAATATCCCTGATGAACGTAGATGCAAAAATACTCAACAAAATATTAGCAAACCGAATTCAAAAATACATCAAGAGGATCATACACCATGATCAAGTGGGATTCATCCCAGGGATGCAAGGATGGTACAACATTCGAAAATCCATCAACATCATCCACCACATCAACAAAAAGAAGAACAAAAACCACATGATCATCTCCATAGATGCTGAAAAAGCATTTGACAAAATTCAGCATCCATTCCTGATTAAAACTCTCAACAAAATGGGTATAGAGGGCAAGTACCTCAACATCATAAAGGCTATATATGACAAACCCACAGCTAACATCATACTTAACGGCGAGACGCTGAAAGCTTTTCATCTAAGATCGGGAACAAGACAGGGATGCCCACTCTCTCCACTATTATTCAACATAGTACTGGAGGTCCTAGCCACAGCAATCAGACAAAACAAAGACATACAAGGCATCCAGATTGGTAAAGAAGAAGTCAAATTGTCACTATTTGCACATGACATGATACTGTACATAAAAAACCCTAAAGACTCCACTCCAAAACTACTAGAACTAATATCTGAATTCAACAAAGCTGCAGGATACAAAATTAACACACAGAAATCTGTTGCTTTCCTATACACTAATGATGAACTAACAGAAAGAGAAATCAGAAAAACAATTCCATTCACAACTGCATCAAAAAGAATAAAACACCTAGGAATAAACCTAACGAAGGAAGTGAAAGACCTGTACTCTGAAAACTACAAGACACTCCTAAAAGAAATTAAAGAGGACACTAACAAATGGAAATGCATCCCATGCTCTTGGCTAGGAAGAATATATATTGTCAAAATGGCTATACTACCTAAAGCAATCTACAGATTCAATGCAATCCCTATCAAACTACCAACAGCTTTCTTCAATGAACTGGAACAAATAATTCTAAAATTCATATGGAACCACAAAAGACCCCGAATAGCCAAAGCAATCCTAAGAAGGAGGAATAAAACAGGGGGAATTACGCTCCCTGATTTCAAGCTCTACTACAAAGCCACAGTAATCAAGACAATTTGGTATTGGCACAAAAACAGACCCACAGACCAGTGGAACAGAATAGAAAATCAAAACATTAACCCAAACATATACAGTCAATTAATATTTGATAAAGGAGCCTTATATGTACAATGGGGAGTTGACGGCCTCTTCAGCAGCTGGTGTTGGAAAAACTGGACAGCTACATGTAAGAGAATGAAACTGGACTACTGTCTAACCCCATACACAAAAACTCAAGTGGATCAAAGACCTGAATGTAAGTCATGAAACCATAAAACTCTTAGAAAAAAACATAGGCAAAAATCTCTTGGACATAAACATGAGCAACTTCTTCATGAACATATCTCCCCGGGCAAGGGAAACAAAAGCAAAAATGAACAAGTAGGACTATATCAAGCTGAAAAGCTTCTGTACAGCAAAGGACACCATCAGTAGAACAAAAAGACATCCTACAGTATGGGAGAATATATTCATAAAAAACGTATCTGATAAAGGGTTGACATCCAAAATATATAAAGAATTCATGCACCTTAACAAACAGAAAGCAAATAATCCAATTAAGAAATGGGCAGAGGACATGAATAGACACTTCTCCAAAGAAGAAATTCAGATGGCCAACAGGCACATGAAAAGATGCTCCACATCGCTAATCATCAGAGAAATGCAGATTAAAACCACAATGAGATATCACCTCACACCAGTGAGGATGGCCAACATCAAAACACAAACAACAACAAATGTTGGCGAGGATGTGGAGAAAAGGGAACCCTCCTACACTGCTGGTGGGACTGCAAATTAGTTCAACCATTGTGGAAAGCAGGATGGAGGGTCCTCAAAAAACTCAAAATAGAAATACCATTTGACCCAGGAATTCCACTCCTAGGAATTTACCCTAAGATTGCAGCAGCCCAGTTTGAAAAAGACAGATGCACCCCTATGTTTATTGCAGCACTATTTACAATAGCCAAGAAATGGAAGCAACTTAAGTGTCCATCAGTAGATGAATGGATAAAGAAGATGTGGTACATATACACAATGGAATATTATTCAGCCATAAGAAGAAAACAAATCCTACCATTTGCAACAACAAGAATGGAGCTAGAGGGTATTATGCTCAGTGAAATAAGCCAAGCCGAAAAAGACAAGTATCAAATGATTTCACTCATATGTGGAGTATAAGAACAAAGAAAAAATCTGAAGGAACAAAACAGCAGCAGACTCACAGAACCCAAGAACGGACTAATAGTTACCAAAGGGAAAGGGACTGGGGAAAATGGGTGGAAGGGAGGGACAAGGGGGGAAAGGGGGCACTGCAATTAGCAGACGTAATGTTGGGGGAACACGGGGAGGGCTGTACAACTCAGAGAAGAAAAGTAGTGATTCTATAGCATCTCACTACGCTGATGGACAGTGACTGTAATGGCATTGGTGGGGGGGACCTGATGAAGGGGTAGTTTAATAACCATAATATTACACATGTAACTGTAGATTAATGATACCAACATAAATTATATTAAAAAAATACACATAGCAAATGACACCCGCACTGGCAACCCCAGTACTAGACCAGCCGACACAGGGCCTCTAAGAGCCAGAGCCACCTCTGTGGAAAGGCACACCACCCAGCCGCCACAGCAGAGTCCCACACTGGCAAGAGGGCAGATGTGCGTGAGTCTCCTGTCACTCTACCCATCGGTCTCAAGGGCTTGCCTAACACCAAGTCAAGGATAGGGCCCTCAGCCAGTGTCCTTCCAGGTGGAGGGCACCGGAATGGGCCATGTACCCCACATCACACAGGTACCCTCCTCTATGGGCCACCTGGGCAGTGGGAACAGTTCCCTTAGGCTGGCCTCCAAATAGAGAGTGGGCATCCTGTGAATGAAAGCCCAGGGTCTCTATTCTCAGGTTTAGAAAGTGCCATTCTGAAGAAACAAATGCTCTCTTGGGCTCTCTAACCAGACGTGGGGAGGACTCAGCAAATACCGAACTTAAAGCAAAGGCCAGAAGACTAGTGCATGGCTGGCTCTCTCCGACCATCCTCGGAGAGACACAACCTATGATCAGTAATACTGCATTCACGCAGGAGCAGGACAAGCACGCAGGCTGCAGGACTGAATGCTCTGCGCAGAGCCGTGATAGGTCCCCCGGCATCATCTGCAGCTGCATGAGCCCTTTTCAGAAACCACCAAATTCAATACCCAAAACCACCAAGGTTGACTCTTCCTCAGGGAGAGGCCAGTTTGGCCTGTGGTCATTCATGTTTGATGAGTTGCTCTAATTTTGAAAGGAAGTCTGACATTGCTGGCACTGAGTGGATTGGGGTCAGCCTGACAGGGGTCAGAAGAAGAAGTCCCAGGGTCCTGTGGGACATCATCACAAGCCTTCCAGAAACAGATTGCGCCACTGTCTCCCCGACCTCAGCTCACTGCACTTCCTGGGCTTAGAAGAGAACAAGGCAAGGAAAGAGAAGTGGTTCACATTTCATCTTCCAGCCCATGAGTTACAAAAGCCCTCAGTTACGCAGCTTCCTCCCAGAGTTCACCAAGGGTAGCAGCCCCCAGAGGGGCATGAATCGCCCTTCTGTCATCCCTGGCTAGGCCCTGGTGTGGTGTGAAGTGAGGGCTCACACTGTCACCTTTGTTGTGCAGACAGTCCCAGCACAGAGGGCTTCTGTCCTGATGGCACATTCAGTCTCAATGGTTTCAAATCAAGTTGCAAAAAGTGAATGTGACCTCTTCCCCAGGAAATAAGGAGTATGAGTTTGAGAGGGAATGTGGCTCTCCCTGGGGGCCTTAGTGCTCTCACTGGAAGAAACTTTTAAATATCTTCTAACAGATCACAATCAAAACTTGCCCAGGGATTCTCTTTTTGACCACCACAGCCCCAAACCTCCTTGCTGTTCATCTGAGGATCCCCAAGTTCCAGTCCCTAAGCACTAAGGAAAGTCCTGTGAACCATGTTACAGAGTTTGTCAGGGAAAGGAGAGTAACTGTGGCTTTCAAGGTTCCAGAATGCCCTCAACCTGCTCCCAGAGCCTTAAGGACCAAAACCTTGGAAAGGACATCCAGCCTGAAAGGACACCAGCCTGAAAAGGACACCCAGCCTGAAAAGGACACCCAGCCAGCTTGAGGCCCAGCTGTTGCTCTCCCCATGGCCGGGCAGGCAGCAGAGAGGTAGAGACCAATGTCAGGTGCGAGCCAGGACCGAGGAGCCAAGCTCCTTCCACTGGAAGTTTATGCCCATGGCACCAGAAATTGACCAATGAATCAACTCGTGTATGCTGATCACCTCTGATGCCCCTCTGAGTTAAACCCTGTGAAGAAGACAGAAGTGCATGGTATGATCCTCAAAGGGAGGACGCCCACCACCCAGCTCAGGTGACGGTGTGGGTGTGTGTGCATGGACTCCAGATCCAGTTAACCTGGGCTTAAATCCAGATTCCACTACTCATCAGCCAGAATTTAGGGCAGGTTGTTTATGTCACCATTTTTTTCATTTGTACAGTGAAGACAGCAATGGGATCGACCCTGCAAGAACCGTGAGACTTGAATGAGTCTATGCACAGAAGGCACTGACCTATATAGATGTCAGCTATTAATGGAATAAGAAAAAAATAGCAAGTATAGAGCAGAAAAGGTCTCGTGGCAGCATGAAACTTAGTCCACAAATCTAGGTGGGTAAGAGGAAATACTTCTCCCATTGCATTTAAATCAAGGTAAGTCTGACTCAAACCCCAGTAAATGTGACACAGTCACTGCTGGGCTCCCTACTGCCCAGGCTGAGCCTTGCAGAGCTCTAGGACCTCAGGAGGCCTTTGCCATCCAGCACCTGCCCTGCTCTGGCACTCACGTTTCTGCTGGGGTCACAGCCCACCTGATCCCTTCAGGGCCAGCAGCTCTGCCACCTCCTTGTCTCTCCTGGGAACCAAAAGCCTTGGCTGAGGCTGGAGACCCGTGAAAGTGTCCTGCCTCCCTCAGCACACCACATGGCACCTCTGAGGTATTCCTGCTGCACCAGAGATCTGCCCATATCTACAACCTCTCTCCCCATGTTCCTTTTGGGGATTTGGGGAGTCTCTGTTCTCTTTCTGCTTGTCCACAAAGGTACCACCACAACCCCACCTCTTATTCTCCATCCCTTCCAGGACACCTCACACGATGATTAGACAAAAGGTGGGACAGCCTCACTGTAAGCAGTTTCTACATTCCCCCCAGAGCAGCCGTTCCATAGGGTCTGTCAGGCGCATGGGAACATGCAGCAAGTAAAACACAAGTCATATCCCAAGGGAACATTCTGCTGCAACAACACACTTACTTCCTGATAAACGTGATTTCCTGATTAAAGCATGCCAGGCTGATGACAAGGTCACCAGGAACCAGGACTTTTTAAGCAGGATTACATCCTGCATCACCTCACCTCCTCAAGCTTGGGATAGGGTAGTGCCACTGTGTGGTCACCTCAGCAGATATTGGGGACCAGGGAGTCTCAAATCCCAGTTTGGGATGGGGTGGCTTCCCATAGGGGAATGACCCCTGAGCTGAGCTGTCACATAGGAAGGAGAGGAATCCTTGAGAAGGGGAAGAAGCAGGGACATTTGAGACCAAAGGTAGAGCAAGGGTGACAGAACAAAGATCACAGGCATGAAAGGGGAAGAAAAGGGAGACACAAAGTCAGCTGCTCTCTTTGGAATCAAAGTATCAGGCAAAAGAGTCCCCGGAGAGAGAGGCAGATCACCAAAAAGACAGTGTAACTTATGCTAAGCAGCTTGAGCACTGACACTGGGGTCAGCCTTCGGCGACTGTGCAATGAGTGCGCCAGGTAGTGTTACAGGACCGTGCAAAGCCTCAGGGTAAAGAGACATATTTAAGATAAATAATTTAAAGCAGCACATTAATGGTACGTGCAGGTTTATCAGCAACAAGAATGCAAAACTGTATAAATTTTAAAGATAAAACAGAAAAATATTTTCACTTATAAAGAGGATATCCCCATGTTCCCTGGGAATTTCATTCACCCTCCTTAGTCTCTAAGTGTTATTTCTGTAGCAAATTTTTACTCCTTTAGATCAATAGCTTTTGTTTTTGTTAAGTCAGATTTCCAGGTTAAAAAGAAAAAAGAAGTGCATTTTTCATAGTCACCCAGTAACACACACACAATTCCAACAATTTTTGCAAATATTACTTACTCTCGCTACATGAGAATCATTGTTTTCTAGTCTGTTCTATCCTAATCTACCCTATTTAACTTCTTTTAAAACTCTGATCACAACTCAATAAACTGATTTCAAAACTCACTGAAGAGTCACCACCTACTCAGTATAAAAATTGCTGCATTTTTGATGTAGAGCCATTAAAGAGACGTCAGTAAGGAAGGAGCCTGGGAGATCTGTGTTTTTAATAAGTCACTCTCTGCGTGTGTGGAGTTTGACTTTGAGAAGGACAGATGGAAGGAGGCAGATCCAGCAGGAGGTTCTTTACATTCACAAGATGGTCTGCATGAAGGCACACACTAAGGATAAAGAAAAGGTGATGCTCACAGCATTTAGGAACAAGAGTCAGTACAACTTGATCTGCGGTTGGACACGGATCTGAAAGAGCAGGAAAAGTCTACAGAGGCTCCCAAGTTTCTGCCTCAGGACTGAGTCCCCCAGTAACTGAGAGAGGGAAGAAGGGTGAGGCGAACAGTTCAGACAGCAACACCTTGGTTCTCCTTGAATTTGGAGTTCTTGAAGCATGTCTGGATGGAGATGCCCAAAAGGCATTTGCATATAAAGTCTGAAAACTCAGAATTATAAATTACCACAGATTAATATTTTGGAATCATCTGTATATGGGTAGCATTTAAAACTTCGAGAGTGGGTGTGATTCCCCCAGGGAGATTTCTACGCTACCTGGCAGATAGAAGATTGTTTCGCTCTCTTTGTGTATGTGATTACATGTGTACAGAATTAATTACTGTTATATTTTACCACACACACACATGTGCTGAAAACAATATTAGCAAGATAACCCCTGACCTCACAGAGGAGCTCAGAGTGAGAAGACACAAAGATTGTCACCTGGTCCATTAAACCAGTACACATCTCACCCTCTGGTATGTGTCTATAGCTCTAGGAGTCTGGGCACACATCCATTGGCTTATTGCTACAAGCACACATCCAATCCTTTGCTCAGCATAGAGCCTAGCACATAGCAGACACTCAGGAGACATAGAATGAATGAAGCAAGTCATCCTGCCTCCAAATTTAACCATCACATGTATCAATATACTCTGATGTCAGAATTTATGCATGGCTGATAAACGGGAGAACTTTTTAATAATAGAAAAAAATCCATGCTCCACATCGCTATTATTAGGGAAATGCATCGCTATTATTAGGGAAATGCAAATTAAAATCACAGTGAGATATCACCTCACACCAGTTACAATAGCCAACATCCATAACACAGGAACAACAAATGCTGGCGAGGATGCGCAGAAAGAAGAACCCTCCTACACTGTTGGTGGGAATGTAAATTAGTTCAACCATTGTGGAAATCAGTATGGAGGTTCCTCAAAAAACTAAAAAGAGAAATACCATTTGACCCAGGAATTCCACTCCTAGGAATTTACTCAAAGAAAACAAGATCCCTGATTCAAAAAGACATATGCACCCCTGTGTTTATCGCAGCACTATTTACTATAGCCAAGATATGGATGTAACCTAAGTATCCATCAGTAGATGAATAGATAAAGAAGATGTGGTGTATAAATAAACAATGGAATATTATTCAGCCTTAAGAAGAAAACAAATCCTACTATGTGCAACAACATGGATGGAGCTAAAGGGTATTGTGCTCAGTGAAATAAGCGAAGCGGAGAAAGACAAGTACCAAATGATTTCCCTCATCTGTGGAGTACAACAACAAACAAAACTGAAGGAACAAAATAGCAGCAGACTCACAGACTCCAAGGAGGGACTAGCAGTTTCCAAAGGGGAGGGTGGGAGAGAGTGGCTGGGAGGGAGGGAGAAAGGGATTGAGGGGTGTCT
Organism: Smutsia gigantea; assembly: GCA_032199065.1. Lineage (NCBI taxonomy): Eukaryota > Metazoa > Chordata > Mammalia > Pholidota > Manidae > Smutsia > Smutsia gigantea. Next base: position 15,866 of record JAVSCE010012675.1, read on the forward strand.
TGCCAATGGGTTTCAGCCCCAGGCAAGTTCGTTATGGATTCAGTGTGACTAAAGAAATTGACAGCAAAACTTTTCTTGGGGTGAAAGGGTTATACCCAACTTTATTTCCAGGTGGCAGGTCAGTCACTGAAATCCCGTTCACTCAGAGCGAGTCTGTATGCAGCAAGCCGGTCTCTGCCTCTGGGCTCCTCTGTCTGTACAGCTGTCCTCTGGGCATCTGTCCTCAGTGCTGCCACCACTCCAGCCTCTGCTCTGCTCTCCTGCAGCCTTGTAGCCATACCACTGTGTCACGCCCAGAGCACTGGGTGGAGCTCTTTATATAGGTGTGCAGTGAGCTAATCAGCCAGGGCCAGGTGAAGATCCTGGCCACAGTAACTCTCATTTTATCAACACTCCACCCCTCCAGGATTCTCTCCTCTCGATCTATGTGCCCTTAGTCCTCTGCAATGGTCCCTGGGCAAGGAATCTCAAACATTGTTCTCCAGCCTCTCCAGCAAAAAGTTTTGCAGACACAGAGGCTGGACTCGTGCCTCTGTCTCTGACCTCTGCCTCTTTAGTCTTAATGGCTTGAACTGCTGCACTGGTTTCAGTTGCTGCCATAGCTCCAGTAAGATCCTATTTGGCTTCCCGTCTAATTTCCTTCCATCTACTCTTCCTGTATCAAATCCACCCACATCTGGGTCCTCGTAACCCTCCCAGGGCCCCTCAAATTCCTCCTGTGAGTAACAGGTCCTATTTCTTTCTGGGTTCTCATTGCTTCAGCTACTGTATGTGTCACCTCGAATTTTGTAATCACTGCCTCAAGGCAGGCTGCACTGTCAGGGAAGACAGCTTTCCCATCTCTGATCGGAAAGAACAATTCCACCCACCCCTAAGTCCCACAGCCACCGGCTCAGCCTGAGTATAGGGGGGGACCACAGAGTGCTCCACGACCTGGGGAGGGGGCTGCTCCTCTCCTCGGGGAACTTTCAGCCGCTGGGTCTTTATTTTCTTTACAACCACTGGATGTGCTTTCAGTACAGGAGGGGCCAGTGCCTCTGGCATCACCCCTTCATCCTTCCCTAGTTTCTCCACTTATGGGGCTGATGGCACCTTTCTCTCCCCTCCCCCAAGTGTCTCCTCTGTTACAGTGCCTCGCAGCAATGCTAGCTCAGTCTTCAGAAGCTCTCTTACCTTCACCTCAATGCTTCACAGCTGACGTTCTCGTGCCGCCTCTGCCTGTGCTTCCCTCAGGAGTTCGTCTTTTTCCTTGATGGCCTCTTCCTCCTTCAGAGCACCTGGCAGCTTTGCCATCTCATCTCCAATGGCTCCTTGCTGCTGGTGCTCCCATGCTGCCTCCTCTCGCATCAATGCCATCTCCTTCCTAAGGGAATCCACAGAAGTTTGCAGCTCACGTCCTCATGCCGCCATTTCTTGGGTCTCCTCTGTAGACCTTTATAATACTGTGAGAAGCAGCCAACCCGCAGTCCCTGCTGCCTCACAGGCACTCTGCTTCTCAAAGGATCTACTTATTTTACCAAGGGCCACCCCTACAGGCTCAGGTGTCACCTCCACTTGCCTCCAGTCCTGGGGTGGGGCTCAGTCCTCTAGAAGGCAAGGCACCTCAGACCACATACCCACTGGGGGACAATCCACTGTCTCCCCATTCACAAGGGCAGCCTGCTGAAGCACCCCTCCCATAAGGGCAGGCTGTCTTTTTCCTTGGTCAACAATGAACCCTGCCAACTTTCACCAATTGTCTTGCAACGGGTTTCAGCCCCCAGGCAAGTTCACTATGGATTCAATGTGACCAAAGAAATTGACAGCAAAACTGTTCTTGGGGTGAAAGGGTTATACCCAACTTTATTTCCATGTGGCAGGTCAGTCACTAAAATCCCATTCACTCAGAGCAAGTCTGTATGCAGCAAGCCGGTCTCTGCCTCTGGGCTCCTCTGTCTGCACAGCCGTCCTCTGGGCCTCTGTCCTCGGCACTGCCACCACTCCAGCCTCTGCTCTGCTCTCCTGCAGCCTTGCAGCCGTGCCACTGTGTCATGCCCAGAGCACCGGGCAGAGCTCTTTATATAGAGTCAAGAGCCATGTATTGCCCACAGGTGTACAGTGAGCTAATCAACCAGGCCAGGTGAGAATCCTGGCCACAGGAACTCTCATTTTATCCACAAAGTGTATTATGATTAGCACACATGGTGGTGTGGGGGGGGGGGTCATAGGGAAGACAGTATGGCACAGAGAAGACAAGCAGTGACTCTGTGGCATCTTACTATGCTGATGGACAGTGACTGCAATGGGGTGGGAGGGACTTGATAATACGGGTGATGTAGTAACCACAATGTTGCTCATGTGAAACCTTCATAAGATTGTATATCACTGATACCTTAACAAAAAAAAAAAATGCTCAGAGCATAAAGTAAATTGCTTGAAAATGTGGCTATTTTTTTTTGTTAAGATATGATAGAAATTAGCTTTATATCTAAAATCACAGTATGTAATGACAGAATAAAAGAATCTTCTTCTGTGAGAATTACCATATTCCTAACAAATGTAAGCCATACGAGAATGAGTTAGATGAAATTCCCATGCTGTAACTAAAACTCATTTCCATATACAAACACACGATTTCATCAAGGTGCCACATTATAAAAATTTTAAAACTATCAAAATGACTTATTCAAAAATATTCATTTTAAGATTTTAAAAATCTGTGTTAACTGTGTAGTGAATAATAAACTGATTACATAATATCACTTAAAAAGTATTATTTCCATTTGAAGCAGTAGATGACTGAAATAATTTCATATATTATTTGATATTAATATTAAAAAAATGCAATACCCAACCTGGGTTCAAAATTTAGTCTGACATTTTAGTCCTTTATGTAAACACAGAAGGAGCCGGATCACATCTTTATTGATCATAGAGACTATTTGGTCTCAATACTATGTTATAGTGCAAATCTATTATAAAATGGGCACACAAATGGGCAATATATTTGTACATGAACCTTAACCATCCTGAACTCCTCAGGGGTGATTAGCTAGCACTTAAAAGACCTTATCAGGCATTCTATAAGAAGCCTACTGCAAGCAGCTTTCAATATGGTTTTCCAAATCTGCACCAGAAGATGTAATTTGCATAAAGTTGTCAGATACATTTTCATTGGTGAAATAAGAGGTGTTCTAGATATGTGGTCAGATGGAAATTGTAAGCAGGCACCTCATCCTTTGCATGAACAAAATATAAGAATTTGCTACGTTCACCTTCGGTGGGAGACCCTAGGTCTGGTCCAGTCTTATGCCACTTGATGGAGGACTTTTTTTAGACTGTTCACACTAGGTTGTTTTTCCTTCCAAGAATACGGTTCTATCTGTCTTGAAGGAATGCTCATGCAGTGCTCAGCTCAAGTGCCTGAAAGGACAAAGTTCTTATCAAGCCAATTACGTGACCACTTGCTAATAAGTGTTAGATTATTACAGAATTCTGCCTGAGACTTGGCTTCCTCTGATGCCTCACAGCTGGTGGCTTGGGGACACGGAAGGAGCTGTCTGGTTCCCATTTAGCTCTAACTAGGAGAAGCTGCCAGTAATCATCAAAAGAAGCTGACATTGTCATGGGCAGAACTGGCTTACATGAGTTCTCAAAACTCTCGTGGAGAGACCAGTAGGGATAATCAGAAATAGATTGGCTGTGTCCCTATTCTGAATAACATGCAGCTGAATCATTTCTAAGGTCTGCTATCCTCAGAAAAAGTGACATATAAAGTGGAAGGTATAGAATGACTGAACTAGCCTTAGCCTCCCGTTACAGAGGTGAGAACTTCACCCCACACAGAAGAGACCAGAATCTTACAGGAAGCAAGGGATGACCCCACACACTGCCTGAACACCAGGACAAGCCCTCAGAGAAGCCTCGGCCTCATTCTGTGGTTGGAGGGTGGTAGGAGACTTCCAATCAAAAACATTCCTGCACGGGCTGCCATTAGCTGGTGTATTTCCTGCTGTGGATTTGAGGCTTGAATGGGTGATGCCACTAGACGACATACAGACAGGCAAGGATGTTTGTCGCAGTTAAGTCAACAGCTGAACTTCACAGTCAGAGGCTCAGCCTTTTGAATTTACCATGACTCTCTCATGTACAAAGATACTACATTTATTCATCACTGATTGTATGTCAGGCACTTACCAAACACAGAGACACAGAAATGAAAGCGGCGTGATGTCTGTCTCAAGCTGTCCCCCATCCTGGGCTAGTAGAATGTTCTCAGCAGCAACTTCATAGGACTTAATTTATCTTTTTCCCTAGATGATTGGAATGCCCTGGGACAGTTGCCAAGCAAAGGTTAGTAAGTGAAAGAGTTAAAGGAAAACATGGAAAGGAAGTAAGAAAGGAAGAGACACTGAAAAAGGTCCGCCCTGACCCCAGCTGAGGTGACCGGAATCATTACCAAGGGGAGGGACCCAAGACTTGGCCAAATGCGGGCCCACTGGGGCCGGGGCAGCTCTCACCTTAGAAGAACAGAGACACAAGTGATATACTTTCTCTGGGCATTTGTGCTCTTGAATATGTTTGCCCCAAATCCATGAAATGAAGGGAGTGCTTCTTCCTTTCTTTTTCCATCGACAGATGAACTCAGAATTGTCTGGTTCTGTTGGCGCTGGTTTGTGTCACAACGTCTTCAATGAAGCAGAGACAGATGAAAGTAAAACACATCCTGTACCTCTGGCCAACTTACAAAAGAGGCCCAGATTGGGACCAGATGTGTAAATTATGCCGTATCTTATTTTACCCTTCCAGAGCTCCACTCCTCTGAGATACTTTGGCAAGCATGGATAGGGGCTGAGGACTAAGGAACTTTCCCCTGAGATGGAACAAGAATTTGAGACTCAAGGAGAACACCAGAATTTTCTGGTGCTGGATAAACAGGTTTACCCTTGGCAAAAGACTTACAACTGCTAAGAAAAAAAAACAGAAGACGTGTTAGACATCAAACAATGTCAGAACAATGCTTTAATGATGTAAGTGTAAATGAATCTTTGACACATAAGGATTAAATTTCCCTTACAAGACACATGCTGAAACACCAAAGAGAAATGTTTCTGACAAGTCACATGCTCAGTTTACCAAATGAGTGCAAAAGAAACTATGTGGCAGTTCTGTGAGGCCCAGGTGTGTGCCATCCGACAGGACACATGCTGCCCACTGGTGGATGCTTCCCACCCTTCACCCAGGAATCGGTAGTGGAAAAGCCGGATATCCACATGCAAAGTAATGGAACCTTGCATTTACACCATACACAAATGCACAAAAATGAGCTCAAAATGGAATAAAAATGTAAATGAAAGACAAAACCATAACATTCCTCGGGGGAAAGTTCCTTGACATTGGTCTTGGGGGTAATTTTTTGGATTTGACACCAAAAGTACAAGCAGCAAAAGCAAAAATAAACGTGTGGGACAACATCAAACTAAAAAGCTTCTGCACTGGAAAAAACAATCAACAAAATGAAAAGGCAACTTCCCATGGGAGAAATGTTTGCAAACCTTATGTCTGATAAGGGGTTAATATCCAAAACACATGAGGGACTCATACCACTCTATAGCAAAACAACAAATAACCAGAGTAAAAAAATGGGCAAAGAAACTGAATAGACATTTTTCCAATAGAGATGTACAAATGGCCCACAGTTGTATGAAAAAGTGCTCAATGTCACTAGATTTCAGGGAGATGCAAATCAAAACTACAATGAGGTATCACCTCACACTTGTTAGGATGGTTATTAGAAAAAAGTCAAAAGATAAGTTTTGGCAAAGATGTGGGGAAAAAGGAGCCCTTTTACACTGTTGGTAGGAATGTAAATTGGTACAGCCTTTATGGAAAACAGTATGGAGGTCCCTCAAAAAATTAAAAATAGAACTGCCATATGATCCAGCAATCCTACAATGGGTAAATATCCAAAGGAAATAAAATCCCTATCTCAAGGCAATGTCTATACTCCTACATTCACTGCGACATTATTTATAATAACCAAGATATGGAAAGAACCTAAGTGCCTATCCATGGATGAATGGATTAAATGCATCACAAACACACACACACACAGTGGAATATTATTCAGCCTTAAAAAAAGAAATCCTGCCATTTGTAACAACATGAATGAAGTGGAAGACACTGTGCTAAGTGAAATAAGCCACAGAGAGAAAAACAAATACTGCATGCTATCACTTACAGGTGGAATCTAAAAATTTTGAACAAAATTTTTATAGAAACAGAAAGAAGAATGGTGGTTATCACAGGCTGGGGGATAGGAGAAATGGGGAGATCTTGGTTAAAGGTTGCAAATGTCCAGTTTAAGATGAATAGGTTTAGAGACCTCACGTACAGCATAGTGTCCATAGTTAATAATACATAGTTAATAATAATGTATTGTATACTTAAAATTCGCTAAAAGAATAGATGTTAATTCTTTCCACCAAAAAAAAAATGGTAACTCTATGAGGACTATATGAGGAGACGGATATGTTAGTTTGATTTCAGTAATCATTTCACAACATATATATGTACCAACTCATCACATTTTACTTTAAACATATACAATTTCTACTTGTCAATCATACCTTAATAAAACTGAGAAATAGTAGAGGTCTAAGAGGGAAAAAAATGAAGTGAAATGAATTGAAGTGAAATAAAATGGGAGGGAAACCCACAGAACTATGGGCTATCACCATGGACTTGTTAATTCTCCTTTTCCATTCAGTGGGTCCTGGCGTGGTCTCCTCGGCAAGAGAAACTCAACATTTCCAAAGTTCATCAGTCTAGGTGCAGCCTGCGACCAAAGCTACCACTGTCTTATTGAGAAAACACAGATACATTCTAAGGGCTGCCACATATATTGAACATCCATGATTTATGACATCATAATTTGTGCACACAGGAGGTCTACCAGAAACATCAGAGTTCAAAAGACCAATAGGGAACAAAATTATTCTGGGAAAAAGTAATTAAGTTTTAGGTTTGTATAAATCCACAGTAGACAAGACAGCCAACTTTAGAAAGTGAGAAACTAAGGTTTCTTTAAAAAGTAGCAATAAGGCCGACGCATTCCTAGAAGAGTGACTAAATCCGTTAATTTAAATCTAAATCTGGGTGAGGGTGTGAATGTGGTGCTGTGAGCTTTATAGACACTTGAAGAGCAAGAACGATTGTGGACTTGTCCTGACTCTTATTCTCCAGATTTAATGCTCATAAAGCTCTCCAACCACATGTAAATACCATGAAAATGCCAATACTGTGAGGTCAGCAATCATTACATATTAAATGGGTTTGCTGTCTCATCTTCAGATTCAGCCTTTTTCTTTTACATCTTCTAAAAAAGGTAACTGTAACTATTACTAATCCCTAACAGTCTGCCCCAAGAATTTCTGTGATAGTTTGTGGGAGGAAGGAAGGGAGGGAGGGACTAGTGACACACAAGACTGGGAGCATTGAAGGAATAAGTGATTGGACTGGATATGGGGCTTTAACATTAGACTGCAGACGTGAAAATCAGAAGATTAAAAAAAAATGTAGGGGAAAACTGAGTGAAGACATATAAAAGGCAAATAGAAATTATTTATTTTAGGATATAATCATTCTTATGGAATGAACTGGAAGGGAGTTTTAGGTAGAAGACTAGGGATATTCCAACTAATTAATTTTTTTTTTAATTTTATAGTTTCCACACTGAATTTCAAACAAATTTTAAACTGCCTACACTATTCCCAAACTATTTTATTTCATGTTTCATCATTTGGTGAGTTTAATTGGTTCCATAAAGAAAGCAGAAGTGATGGCCAAAAGAAAATATAAGCTTCAAGAGCTTGGGAATCATCAGTGAGGAGCCCCACTTTTTTCCAGGAAGCCTGCTCAGCTGTGGGCTCTGGATAGCATGAGACTCTCTTCTGAATTTAGATAAGCTTACATCAAAAAATGAAAAGTAGCTAAAGGAAGATAGATTAAAAAGGACACATTTTCATTAATTACCCAGCCAAAGCTTTTAGAGGAAGTAGAATTACGGGTTTCCTGTATTTTACTTCTTTCCCTAGAGTAGGTTTTACCTAATTTTGGTAAAGACCATGGAAAGATTTCTTTCTGGGCATTAATTTAAATCTCATTTTCAGTTCTTATTTTTAGACGCTGAGTCCTGTGGTTGGCATTACAGAAGTGTTTCTGGAGGACGGCCATGTTGCTGATGATTTTTAATGGATGCCAAAGAAAAAAAACAACATTGTAACTTGGAAGGAAGAATTTAGGTCAGAGAAGAAAGCACAAGGCAGCCTAAATGCAAACTGTCTATGTTAAACAAATACAGCCACACAGAAACAACACAGTTTGTGCTTCAGACAAAAAAAAAATGATACTATTACGGGTTTCAGAGACTCATATAAGAAATTTTATAGAAATTATCCTTTTTGGTGCTGGGAAAAGTTAGAGCATTTGCCACAAACACTGTGTTGTTGGTAGAGTGCCATTCCTAGCCCCAAAGCCTTTTTTCCTACCAGACTAAAACAGATGCAGGAGCAAGAGCAGGTGGGGGACCGGTGCTTGGCCACATACACATGTGGGCAGAGATGGGAAGATGTAAGGGGAATATCACCCAAAGAAATCCAAAGACCTAACTCTAGTTCCAAATCTGCCATTTGCTGAATATGAACCATGAGGAGGTACCCATCCGAACCTCTATTTCTCATTAATGAAAATGAGATGATAATTCTTGCTCTCTCAAAGTCCTTAGGAGGATCAAGTATCCTATCATTTGCAAGGTGATAGTAAATTTGAGGACTAAAAATAAACCTTTATAAACTGAACCTCTTAAGAAGGAAACATGTCTTTCTGGCTTAAAGAAGCAAAATGGAGCTTCAGCTTTCCAACAAATTGTAGCAGATCAAGTGGGAGAGGTATCAGAGAGTACCAACAATGGTTAAGAACTACAAGACACTAAAATTTTAATTTTCTTGTTGGACAGAGTTACTGAAAGTCTCTTAGATGCCCAAGGCACTGACAGGTAGTCCATCCAGCAGTTAGGCCTGACCACGGACACGCTGGTCACATGCACTCCCGCTCAGTCCCGTGCCCTAGATGATATGAGGAGTCTTGCTGGACTCTCGCTAAACCTGAGTCTTTCTCAGATTCCATCCTCCTCAGTCTCACTTGGACAAAGCTCTTAAAAAAACAGTTCAGCTTATCTAACTCCAACGGGGTGTTGAACTCCTTGTGTCAGAGTTCTAGAAATAAGACACTATTCTTAGCTGGGTTTACTTGAGAAATATTTAGCAGTGGTTGTTAGCTATTCTAGGAATGACACTGAATTTGGATGGGATCAGGTTGGCGCCTCCGCTAAAGGAATGTCTGTTCTGGTGAGAAAGAGAGCTTGGGGATCGTAACTTCACTTTCAATGCCTTAAACCATCTTCTGGGTAAAGAGATGTTCCTGCAACCCAGGTCCTCGGCCTAACTCACCCACGGCTCTGAGTTGTCTCATGAAAGGTGAGGGTTCCTTCTAGTTGGCATGACACTCACCATCAGGTTAACTGCTTAAATTCATAACATCTTCCACTGATGACAGGCAGAAAGTTTAGAAGCAAGGAGAGTCATCAGACACCTTCCCAAAATACACACCAAATATTCCCCTAAATAGCGTGCCGTAGTTCCCGGCACTGAGCACCGGCACCAGGGTGTGGCCTGCCACCGTGTCTTGGAAGTTTCAGGTAGACAAATTCAATCAGGAAACTAGAGTGAGAGATTTTAGGAAGCAAATAATCTCAGGGTTCAGTTGACATTGTGAACGCAGAATAATCCGTAGGCAATTTTGCCTAGTTGACAAATTTACATAGAGTGGACTCTGGACGTGAAAACAGTATATCACAATCCATTTCTAGGCCTTCATATGTTCACAGACAAGGGAAGAAATGGAAAGAACTCAAAACAAAAGACCTCAGAGGTTTTTTTCTGGAGTTTGTATTATCCAGGCTGGCACTAATGCTCCTTCAACCAAGGAAAGACAAGGAAATTCGTACTTTGCTCTTCCTTAATCTGAATATAGCCATCACCTTCATTGTACCCCTCACCCTCCCACAAAAATAAGCCCGTTCCTACCACTCATTTCCCTAGGGAAGCAACCTGCTTTTCCACTGATATTCCTGCCATGTCCCCTTTCCCAGCCCTCCGCTCTCCAGGTGCAAGGGTATGAGTGCGGAAGAAGAAGGTTGTGACTTCCAATCCTGACTTCTGCCAGGATTACAGATTCCACAACTGAATTTAATTGAATGGTTCTTAGATTCATGGAATGTCAGAATTGTAAAAGCAATTGTAGATTAGATGTTCAATGGATACACCAGATTCTAAGCAAGGCCTGTACCTAAATTTTCTTACCAGTGTATCTCAGCACCTATCAGAATGTGACACATAGTAGTATTCACTGTCTCTTTGTTGAACAAATGTACAAATAAATGAGTAAATGAATGAATAGAGATCACTTACTCCAAATATGGAAGAATGGCACATGCTTACGTAGCATTCATAATAGACACTTCATTTTTGCTTTCTGTCTCATAACACTGGCAGTCTTAAATAATCCAAAACTAATTTAAAAGACTTGCCCAGTTTCTCACATTTCTAATACCAACTTTTTAGTGCTCCTAATCCTCTTAATCTCAAAAAATGCTACGGTTGGGAAATCAGCTCCAGCAAGAAGTTATTAAATATAATAGGACCACGTGCATCTATGAGCTTTGTAGGCACAGAGCCTGAAATCAAAAGGGTCTGTAATATGCTAACAAAATATGTGAATATTAATAAAATATTAATTCAATATATGCACTGTAATTTAGATGCTATTAAACTACTCAGGCATTTGATGATCCCTGACTGCATGATCAGTAGCACGCTGACATTACTAAGAGGATGCCAAGATGCTGACGACTTTGCTGGCTGGTCAATATTTGCATATTAAATTAGCTATAAAAGCAAGATGTCCTAATGGAAAAATACAAATTATGGGATGATTAAAAACAGAAATAAGGTGTTTTTATATAAGCAAGTGAAATGCACATCTTTATTTCAAAATTACAGGTTTGAGCTCTATATTCACGAAAGAGAAAAATGGAGAATTTCCACAATTATCCAGATATTTCAAAAGGGAAGAGATATTTTGCTTATTCCACTAGATATCTCATACAAAACTAAGGGCTGGTTGTGTTTTACATGATCTGGGAAATTGTCTGTTTCCCCCTGAAAGGCGGGTAGTTGCATGTAATGAGTAATCTTTATTCCGTGGGAAGACTTAGCTTTAGTGTGACTCACTGGTCAACTATGCTTCACATTCATTACAGAACGGGTTACATTTCCGTTATATTACTAATTAGGAACTAAACAGGATATAGAATAAATAGGACATAGCATTGCTTATTCACTCAAATATTACATAATAAATATTATTTCTTTGACCCCCAAATACAAATGAATCTGACTAGATACAAAACGCCTTACTCTTTTCGTTGCTAACTGCCACATGTACTTTGAGAAATCCACCATGCACATCATGGGAGATAAGACCTACTTGATTCTGTTCTGACGCAAGTACCAGCTGATGGAAAAGCAATGAATCATCAACTTAAATTTTCTCTGAATGAGAAAAAAATAGATTGTGTGTGTTAATTATCTACTTAAAATAGAAATATTTTAAAGGTTTTTAAAAAGAAACTTGGATAACAAAAACAAATAAATGCAGATTTGGGGGAATCATTTATAGGAACAGACTGGGTGTGTCTACATTTTCCTTACTGATGACTGCAACCAAGTTAGTAATCTAATAGGCAGAACTTGTTAGTAGGACAAAGCCAGAAACAAATTTATTTATCTGATATATTTTCTATTAGGGATATCAGTGAACAACTGATGGCTCTTGGAAAGGACAAAAGACAACACCCTCTTTGGCCATTAGGTGTACGTTTACTTGGATCTGATTTTCCCCAGTTTTCCATGCAAACAGAATTCGCCTAAAGACACCTCTCCCTGATCTGCCTGGCTATTCTCCATGGGAATCACAGCTCCCTATTTGGTGACAAGTCTAGTTTCCTACAACAAATGGAGATGACACCCTGAGACCAATGAGGCTTTTCCCCTGGGGCAATGAGCGTCCTGAGTAGATGAACCATAGAAGGAGAAAATATTTTCCATTATCAAAAGAAACTGCAGAAAACCAGAAGGAAAGAGAAACCCTTGGTTCTGAGGTTGTAGAGGGTGGGTCTGAGAACATCTGCTGCCTTGTAAAGGGTATATTATGGAGGGCAACATCTTTTTGTCTTCAGGGACTTCTCACAAGGCCTACACAGCAAGTCCCCAAAGAAGCCATGCGTATGAGGAAACAGTGTACAGGACACTAATTTGGTTTCTATTTTGACACTGAAACAAAGCAGTGTGGCTGTTTGGGAGAACTCTTCCCGACTACAGACAAACCATCTGGGACTAATTATGATATCCAGTCTTATTTAAAACCATCATTTCATTTTGTATTTTGAGTTTCTCTAATGTAGTTAATTGAGGTTTCCCAATCCCTACCATAATCATATATATATATATATATCTCCAAAGTTTTTTTCAGAATTTTGTCAGATTACCACTGAATGGCAGGGAGTTACAAAATTCTCCAGGATTTTTTAAAACTGGAAGTCATTTTTCTAAGCCTTCTTTAACAGATAACAGTAATACTTCCAGAACAAATTAGTGGCTTACATCATTGGAGCATCACATCTGGACACCACGAGTGTAATACATTCCTGTCCCTGCAAGTGTGTGAGTTCTTTGCATTCAGGAAACATTACAGATCCAGACTAAGTGAGGCACAGCCCCTCCAGTCTATTCAAAACCCTCGTACGAGCCATGAGGCCATAAAGAGTTGCATATCATTTCCTCTCCCAAAGGGCCAAAGACTGAACCAGATGAAATAAATCCTTTCTCTTGCAGGCTACTGGCTAGAAGTAGATGGCTCTGTGGTGGCATTCTTTCCATTCAGCTGTATTTCAAATTTTCCCTCTCGGAGAGAATAGCTTTCGAGAGGCTTCAGATTCTCCAAAACTCTTCTACTTCTTTTTTCAGTTGCTAACTGGAAAGGAGGTGACATGAGTTTTGACGGATGATTATCTCTTAAAGCATAAGAAAAGACAAGAAGCCTTACTAAAGGCATAGGAAGATGGTCACCCTCTTTTACTAAGAAAGGGTTTCCTTTTCCTACAAAAGAGTTCAAGTCAAAATGTTGAGAAAAATCTAGTGACCGTGATGTTTGTGAATAAGCCTTGATTCCACCCTTCTTTCCTGTTGGCCATTCCTCTACCCCAGAATCAGCTGGGCCAGGAGAAAGAGAGCAACTTGACTACTTGTGGATCTCTGGCAAAATGTTTAGTGAAGGACAAGGTTCAACCTAATTTCTAAAATAAATTTTTCAAATATTATTGGTACAAACTCAGTCTGTTCCCCATTACCACAGATACCAGGAATTAACTGCAATTTTGCTTCTATTTGATTCCCCGTAGGGACAAAACCACACTTTTAACGCCAACACATGCACATTCTAACGTTACAGTAAACATTTTTCTGACGCATTTACAAATACACAAAAAAAGAGATAAACTGAAACATTTGGTTAAGGCTTAGTTACTTCACTGAGAACCAATAGTATTTCAAAATGTGGTGCAATGTAGAAATTACTAAATCCATTCTTTAAAAACCCTCAGGTTAGAGTTTGAATTACTAGAAAAAGAAAGAAATGCAAATTGTTTATTGTTTTCACATGTACAGCAGATTCAGAAATTGTACTTCTTTCAAGAACCATATGGGAAAGAGAGACTTTCCTTTCATCAGGAGTGGTTTTACTTGCTGTGCCAAGAGCTAAAAAGATGTTTTTAATAGCCAAGGCCAGTTTGTTATACAATCTGTCTGGATCTTGCTTGTAAGAGAGATGAAGATCCCTTGTGTAGGAAAGAGAGGGTGATGAGGGAGCTATCTGTGATGATAGAAAAGTTGTGCAAAAAACAAAATCCAAACTTATGGCCAATAGAAAAGCTGGTTTGCGTGTTTCACTGAGGAGCCCTGGGAGATCAGTGAGACTCCTTTGGTACATGTGACCATGTTCTTTACAAGGGGGACCATGACAATGAGCAGGGTGCTGCAAACACACTTCCTAAATACCCGCATTTGGTGCAAGTGACGGATTGACCCAACCACAGCTGGAGAGGATCTCAGACAGCAATGACAGCTGTTGAACGTGACTCTGAACCAAGGGAAGGCCAGCATCCTGCCTCGGAGGCTAGGAAAAAGCATTCTCAGGAATGAGAGGGATCCTGAGAGGAGTACACAGATGTGTCGCCCCAGACCTGCAACAAAGGACACACCAAAACCTGGTGCCAGACCATGATGGAGTTTTCATGGCACAGGATGAAATAAGAAAATTAAGGGAAGTACAGTGCATCTCTCATAAAGTCAAATAAATTCATTGTAAAGGCCAGTCTTTCATCCATCATAAAATTACATCCCTCCTACGGGTCTCAAGTTAAAATGTGCTTTAATATATTACATTGAACCACAGGAAAGTGTTCAACTGTTTTTGACCTACAAAAATGGGAATTTACTAGGTTTCAATCCAACATTAAATAATGATTGGATATGGGAGATTGTAATGGCCTTATGTGGCAAAATATAGACCTGGTAACCATATGTCAGTACCCAGATTTGTTTTTGAAATTTTTTTTAGTCCAGAAAATTCATATAGCTATAAGTTGTCACTAGAGAGTGTCTCAACCAGCACTTCCTAGATTTTGACAGATGTAAAACAAAAAGAAACAAATTATTTTTAAAAAAGGACCATAGGTCCAGATGCTGAACAGGACATTATGGACACTGTAAACTAGCTTTATGTTAGAAGAGGCTACAACTTCTGAGTCTTAGGACATCAGAAGCACCATCAAGACATGAGACAGGGCGCTGGGCTAAGAAAGACTTTCCAGTCTCTTCCCGGCCTCATCAGGAAAGGAAATTGCTGATCATTCTCATTCACAGTCCTCCAAATGGAAGGAGAGAAAAGCTGATCCTTCACTGGGAAGCAAACCTACAATATTTTGAAGATTTTAAAAAGGAACCTTGGTTCCAGGACTTAGGACATAGACAATTTTGGGGATGGGTGTTATTCTGCTTTTCACAGGGTCCATATCAAACATACACACAAGAGTTTAGTGATGCTATATGCTTCCCCTAGAAGTAAATATAATTAACAGTAACAAGGAGCAAGGGCTGAAGTCCTGTGATGTTGTGCATAAGGAGTCAGCTTGAAGTGTCAGTGGCAGGCAGGGCGGTGTCTGGAGCCTTTGGCAGGACCCCGCAGTGAAACACAAGGAGGACCCTTAGGATTTTGCAGCGGAGCCATGGCATCCTATGCAGATAACTACTTTCCTTTTGAGAAACAGCTTTTGACTTTCTACTTGACCTTAATAGAGATAGAGCACTTGACCATCGGCTGCCAAGTTACTATGTGACATGAGGCACCCACCATGGAGTAGATATTGTCTGACTCAGCAAGCCCATGAAGCTAGGTATGCACAACAGCAGTCCTCCCTGTGGACCGAACTTCAAGTGATATACCTGCTTATTCATTTTGCCTGGCAGGGAAATTAAATAGATCCTATAGGTCTACAGCAATTCCTGAGGTGGAGTTACTGGTTTGGCTGGGTGGTCAGGGACTCGAAAGAACCTCAACAGGAAAACTGGTGATATAAAGGCCTGGAGAATAAATATTTGGGTAAACACCTCTATAAAGGGGCACAGAATGCAAAAATGTTTGTGTCCCATATGGATGCTCATCAAAGTGTGATCTCAACAGAGGAGGACTTTAATAATCGGGTGGACAGGATGATTGGTTCTGTGGCTGTCAGTTAACTTCTTTCTCCATCTACTTCTGTTATTGCCAAATAGGCTCAAAAAAAATGGCCACAGTGGCAGGGATAGAGGTAATGCGTGGACTTAGCAAAATGGACTTTTATCCATCAAGCCTTATGCTATAGCACTGTGGAGTAACTCAATGGGCCAGCACAGAGACCAACAGTAAGCCCCCGAAATGAAGCCATTCCCTAGAGAGAATCAGCTAGCTACCTGATGGTGGACTGATTACACTGGACCACATCTGTCATGGGGCAGCACTTTCTTCTCACTGGATAAACATTTACCCTAGGCATAGATGCCTTTCTGACAGTGCTTCTGCCCAAACCACTATCTGTGGACTTACAGAACACCTTATCATTTGTCATGATATTTCACAATTTCACAGCATTGCTTCTGACCAAGGAACTCATTTCAGAGCAAATGAAGTGCAGTCAATGGGCCCACGCCCATGGAATTCACTGGTCTTACCATGGTGCCTATCAACTTGAACTAGCTGATTTGATAGAACAACAGAATGGCTTTTTGAAGACTCAGTTATAGTGCTTAAGGGTGACAATGCCTTCCAGAGCTGGGGCAATATGGACCAGGATGTAGTATATACCCTAAGTTAATAACCAATGTATGGTTCTGTTTCTTGCAAACTGGGATTCATGAATCTGGGAATCAAGGGATGGACATAGGAGTAGGTCCTCTCATGAATAGCCCTAG
Organism: Smutsia gigantea; assembly: GCA_032199065.1. Classification (NCBI taxonomy): domain Eukaryota; kingdom Metazoa; phylum Chordata; class Mammalia; order Pholidota; family Manidae; genus Smutsia; species Smutsia gigantea. The sequence continues at coordinate 32,530 of JAVSCE010012675.1, forward strand.
TGATTCACTAATGTAGTTTTTGCTTTCCTTTCTTCAACTTTAGGCATGGCTGGTTGGGGGGTCTTAGTTCCCAAGAGACAAAGTGACTCCATTGAACTGCCAAGCTGAGACTGCCACACAGCCCCGTTAGGGTCTATATGCCTGTGACTCAACTGGCCAAGAACCGGGTTACGCCAGTGATTGCCAACTGGGGGCAATTTTGTTTAGAGGGCATTTGCAATGTCTGGAGACACTTTTGGTTATCACAGTGCAGGAGGAGAGTAGCTACCAACACCTAGCAGGTAGAGGTCGAGGGTGCTGCTGAAACACCCCACAAGGCACAGGGCGGCCTCCACAAGGAAGAATTATCTAGCCTCGAATGCCAGTGGTCTAGAAACCCTGGATTCACTCCAGCGTTCCTGATGATTGGGCCTCATTATTGTGGGGAAATTGGATTGCTATTACACAGTGTGAGGGCAGAGAAGGCACCCCGGGGTGCCTCTTGGATCTCCTGTGTCCTGGGATTAAAGTCAATGGAAAGCTGCAACAAGTTAATTCAGGCAAAACTGCTAATGGCCAGACGCTTGAGGAATAAATGTGTAGGTTACCCCACCAGGCATGCGATTCCATCTAACAGAAGAAGGCAATTATAAATAGCAGCTAGACTATGTGACTAACTGCAGAAATGAGGAGTATGGTAGTTATGAGTAGCTCATGTTTATTTGATATAATCATATACATACCAAATACTTTTGCTTTCTTTCCTTCTCCTATTCTACTACCATCTATCATGTGTTGCTGTAAGCTGTTAACCTTGTACCTCAGAATTTAAGTTACAGGATATCAAAAGGGGAAGTTGAATAACCTAAAAAAGGAATGAACATGACCAAAAAACACAGACGGGAGTTAGAATCCACTTTGGGAGAAAGGGCTATAGCTTATTTTCAGTTGAACACAGGGTAGGTAGTAGTATCACATTAGGCAGAAGTATGACTTTGTAAATGCATCTATTTTTAAGATACATACTATAATAAGTATAGTTTACAGAGATGTACATGGGTGCCAAATTGACAATGGGCAAGCTGTAGAGGTTTTGTAATATGTCAATACAGCTTGGCTGGACTGTGTTTCCCAGAACATTTCCCTGTGTGCTTCTGGTGAAGGTGGACCATATTTGAGAGACCTATTTGCTTGAGATTTAGAAGGTGGAAGTGAAGCAGTCATCATATTGTTTTTAATCTTTAAAAGGTAAAGTCAGGTGCACTTGTACCTGGAGCACATCATCATTTATCTGCAGGCTCACCCTGTTGGCAGAGGGCAGCACCCAGGCCTGCAGCTCTTCCACCTTCTCCTGGATCAACTTTTACAAAAACATCAACATCCAACATACTCAACTCCTTCAACATCCTCAACTCCTGGACCGTTTGTTTAGCTCTTTGACAAAGGGCACCACTTTATCAGGGTTGGAGGCTGTAAACACTGGGAGGTCCCAGTTCATTCTCATGGTCCCAGCTCCTCTTCATGGATTCTAGCTTGTTCTTGCTTCTCTTCCCAGCTGCCTTCCAGGTAGACTTCAAGTCTTAGCATCTGACATGAAGACAACAGGCTTACAGACTTTTTAACCAGTGTCCACAGTTGTATATAAGGGCAGATCTCTGTAAAAATTCACACACAGACACACACACAGGTCTTGTCCATGGCCCTGAAAGGGTCCTAGCATTGTGTTCTTATGATTGTACGTTTTGTAAGAGTTGTAAAAATAATCTGTTTCAAACACAATTTTCCCTTTATGCGCATTACTTCTTGTAGTTTGAGTTCCTGAGAAGCAGGCTCTGAGACAAGGATTTGAATGCAAGTACTTTATTTTGGAGGTGATATAAGGAAGCATTATTAGGGAAGCAAGGAAGTGAGATGGGGCAGAGAAGAGAGTTAATAAAGTGAACATTATCAAGCAAGATAGATAACACAATGGAGTTTAGTCTTGCTGGGGAACTCCAGGAAACTGTGTAAAACACACTCTAAAATTCTTCCAGTCAAGGGGCAAATAAGCTGGGTTATCTATACACAACTCCCGAGAGTCACTACCTGAGGGCCACTCCAGGGGGCGTTCATTCCTCAGCAGCTCCAGCCTGCCGTGAGCACAGGCAGAGCAGCCTCTGAGGGGAGTTACTGGCAATGAACGGATGGGACAGGGCGCACTGAAAGGTGCATGTAAGGTGCAAAGGAATACTCGTGGGATCACTCGCAGCACTGTTACATTTCCAAATTTCTATTTCTGGTCCAGATTTCCTTATTTTTGCCCCAGATTCATATATGTAACTGTCTACTTGGACCTCTACCATAGGGCCTGCCTAGAGGATTCTCCCGTTGCCCAACCTTACCTGTTTCTCCCTGATTGTGGGGACGAGCATCACCACCCACCCAGCACCCCAAGTAAGATACCTACCAGTCAGTGTGGCGTGCCAACCGGTTGCCAAGTCTTATTGTACCAACTTCCTAAACACCTTTCCCAGCTCCTTCCTTACACCTATCTTAGTGTAGGTCCTATTTTTTTAATCCAAACTATTGCAATAATTTCCTGACATATCTGTCTTATTTTACTCACATTTTTACACCAGGTAATCACCTTGCTTAAAATCCTCTCAAGGGTCTCTCCATTACCTCAAGTCAAGATTCTAAGTCTTTAGCTGAGCACAGTGACCTGTTCCCTCTCATCATTTCTGGCACCATCTTTCATTCCTCTAAATACACTGTCTGTGCCTGCCCACATACACGTGTCATAGCTCTCCACCACGATGACCTCCAGTCTTTGCCTGTGTGTTTCCTTTTGCCATATTTGTCCTTCTCCATGTTACCCACATGGTCAGCTTCTACTCATGTCAAACATCACTTTCTCTGCCGTATTGTTCTAGACCTCCGTGGAAGACAGGCCTCTTTTAGGTCATCCTCCTTCAGCACTTAAAATTACAGGGCAATAATCACACACCTGTTGTGTTAATAAAGAAGGCATGCATGGGAATTGTGTGTAAGTTCTGCTTCTGAAGATAAAAATACATCAGAAGTGATACAAAGTGGTAAATACCCAGTGGACAAGCATGAAATTGCTCACGATAATGCTCAACATTAAATATGAAGCACAAAGACCCTTTTTAAAGAGGTCTCCTCTTCAGTCAAGGGCTCTCTTCCTGAGTCATGAACATGCAGCTCTGGGAATCCACCACGATGCCTCACGTAAGGTCTTTTCACACCAGATGAGTGTTGCTTCTTTTGCTGTTATTATTGTTATTGTTATTCTGATGTGCAGGTCTTGTAGGGGACTGCCACCACATGTCTCATGGACCACTTTATTACAACAAACATAATTTAATCTAACACCCCTGCCCTTTAGCCCTGTAAGGCTGCTGTGCTGCTACTTGACCTCTGCCACTGTAAGATCTCAATGTTCCCCACTTAGCCTAAGGATTCCAGCTCAGTCCTTCTCTTCATCCACATCCTACAGGGGATAGCCAGTGAAGCACACTTCAAAATGCTGATACTGTGTTCCCAATGCCTTTTTCAGTTTTATGACAAAAGGAGTGTCCTCTGGGTCTTCACAGAGGAAAAGACGGGTATGGAAAGTAGGTCATGACATGATAAATCCTACATCCCAATTCTCTGTTATCAAATTTATTTTCTTTCTCTCTATTATACCAAGAATTTCTGGTTTATTTCATTTAGTGCATGTCACTGTTGAGTTCAGATCGTAATCAACCTAGTAAACTGTTGGAAATACTCCCAACTGCAGCACATCTGATCCAAAATCTGGTAAGAGAATCTACTTAAAAAAATTCAGCCCAATCTAAAACTACACACATTGCTCTCTGAACTAGCATCTTCAGAATCCATTCCCACATATATTTCCCAAGTCTTTTGTGGCATAAATCAGCTGTGTTTGCATAACGAATACAGTTCTTCCTTCGTGCAGCTGTTTATCTGAAGCAGTATCTAGGAGAGCTGATGGAGGTCTAAATCAGACAGCTGAGACAGACCATGGCACCACAACCGGATGAGGAAGGTAAGGTACTGCCAGGACTACCACCCCACTTCAGGGACTGGACTGGGCTGCCTCTGAATAGCAAAGTAAACGACAAGAAAGCCCCTGAATAAGGTGTTCTACCGTATTGACAGGAGTCTTCCCTAAACAGTTCTGTGAAAGAGACAAAACTATTTTTTAAAATAAAATTGGGATATAATTTCTGAAAAATGCAAACTACATTTTAAAATATTTTAAATTCTGAACTTCCAAACTAGCACAGATGAGGAAGACCAAGCGGATCTTCCCTTCTCTAAATCGCATCACTCTTCGTCTCCGGACTGGAAACATTCCTTTGCTTTCAAGGTAGCCCTTGGGGCAACAATCACACTGATCTCTGTGGGATTCCTGAGAGACCTTTTTCACTGCCCCAGGTGTATCTAAGCCAGTGGATGCTTCAAAATGTACTTTTTGCATGTATTTTCTTTTCTTAAAAAAGCTATTTGGTGAAAACCGTGTATCACAAGTCAAACAGCACAGAACAGAAGCACCTCCTTTCAGAGCCCATTGTGAACTTGGTGAGGGAGAGGGGGCCTGTGCTATCAAACGTACATTTTGCATATCTGTTGGCTTCTTAGTTCATAGCACTCGACTCCCTGGCTCCTCAGCAGCTCCTTCTCCTCCGCTGTATCTCGAGCTTTTAGCTGCGGGAAGTGGGCTGGCGAGGCGATGGAATCGTAGTGCCGGTCCAGGTACCGCAGGTAGGAGAGCATGTGCAGGGCATAGGCCAGCACGAGCACCAGGATCAGGGACATCGCCAGGCCCATCACAATGGCCGGTGAGAAGGGAGAGGCGCAGTCTCGCGCCCTGGCAAACTGCCCCCCCTTGATGGCAAAGCCTTGGATCTGTCAGGAGAAAGAGCTGAAGTAACATATTCTTTCTCTCCTAAGATCTACTTCCAAATTGTGCTGGGGGTTCTGGACCCCTAATTAGCCAAATTTAAGTTGCTGGGGCCATATATGCTGAAAATTTAAACACATGATCTAACAAGTATGGGTGTGCTCACAGGGACAGTGAAACAATTTTAAATTGAGACTGACCCAGAAACCTTGAGATGTATGGCTTTCATAATTAAGAGGTTCCTGAGGCTCAAGGGTCTGAAATAAAACATCTTTTAATCTAATCTTTAGGAACATTCTAGTTCATCTAAAACCACAACTTCTGGGGTGTCTCTAAATGTAAAGCACACTCAGAATGTCAGCATGAATTTCACAGAGAACAGTAAGGCTCAGTTCCTCTGCCTTTGATCATGTGGACAGGAAATCTTTTAAGGAAGATATTATGATTCCTAGTGAGACGATGATAAAAGCTCACTCTTATTGAAGATTTTTTATGTACCAGACACTGCCTTTACTTGTTTAATACTCCCAGAGCCTATGAATAAATTACTACTTTATCCCTATTTTATTGATGAGAACACTGAGGCACAGAAAAGGTAAGTATCTTTCCTAGAGTCACACAGCATTAAGTGTAGTGAAACTAAGTCAAACCTGGGCAGTCTGGCTTCAGAGTGACTTCTCAGTTTATGACTCCATAACTCCTGGTATGTTTTGTCTCTTTTTCCTCTTGTCACTACCTATCCCTCTCTATCCATTGTACCACATAGACTTGATACTGGTTTTAGAAGAGCTGTATACCAGCCCCTCCTACTATCCCGCTCAGAGAATAGAAAGAAAAGCTTTCTCATTTGTGCAAATGAAGTGGTTTAATTATCTGGGACCAGGAGAAGGTTCAAATCAGCAACAGGCCCCAATATCTAGATAGTATCACAATGAAAGAAATAGGGCTACAGAGTAAACACTCTAAATAAGAGCAGTCATTTGTAGAAGGCAGCTCCCATATCTAGCTGGCTTTTAGAATATAACCTTGTATATTCTTTCACCAACTTGGTTTTGAAAGGGTACATCAGAAAATTGAATTATCCATGAATGCTTTACTAAGAATTCATTTTTATGACTTAAGTGGGCATGTTAGCATTTTTCCTTCCTAAAGTGATTGTAGCCACCCAACATGACTCAGACCTTAGGGGCTTTACTCACTCAGTTGTCTATGCTCTAGACTGAATCCAAAACCGCTCCTAAAGGAGACTCTTGCCTGGGCTTCCAGGATCGCAGGCCTGCCCCCACTCTGAAGAGGCAAAGTGGCCTTTTCTTCAGACTAGTGCCTGAAAAGCCAAACCCATCAGTGACAAAAGAAGGCCCCATCTGATGCTGCAACTCCAGCCAGAGACTGTCCTCACAGTGACTGCCACCTAATTCTTAAGACATGGTTGACAACAGCTATCTGTGGAGAATGCCCGAAGGACATGCTGTCCACCCATTTTCTGGACTAGAGGTTGTAAGTGCTCTGTATCCAGCCCACAGGTGAGTTTTGTTTGGCTCAGAGATCTGAACATCCTGAAATTTTCCCATAAGAATCCATATTTTTAGCTTCTATTGAAAGTAAGAAGATCCAGAACACTGGGCCTGCATTGTCATGAATCAGAAATCAGCTATTTGGATAAAGGACCTTCCTGCGATGCTGGTTACCCTATGCCACAGTCCCCAGCTGCCGACCTGAGGCATCTGAGGGTTTATCCAGGGTATGTGAGTCGACCATGCAGGTGAGATCACGCTATCCTTTATTCCTAGAATAAGACAAATCAGCAAAACTGCATATGTGGAAAGCGACCTTTGTATAAACACCTTAACGACTTTCCCCTGGACTGAGCTTGCGTCCTGCCACCTGCTTACATTAAGGGTGGTTTAGTGAGGCCGCCTCCAACACCCAGTGCTGTGTCCACCAGGAGGCTGCTGTTGAGGATGTTGGCATGCATAACACCAAGGCTGCATGTGCTCCACAAGCATATTTTCAGAAGTCTTATGAACTCCATGACTATGTAACTGGCTGACTCTTACATTGGCTTCTCTGAAGCTTCAGAGCTAAATTACTGTGCCACTTCTAGTGGGGCAGATAGATGCTCTTGTGGTTTTGCGTACCAACCTCACTGGTGGTTCTAACTGATCCTTCTTTTGTTTTCTTAACCCCCATGTCTCTGCCAATTTTTGCTGTTTTACACTCTTTTTATTATAAAATATACATAATATAAGTCTACCATCTTTACCATTTTTGAGTGTATAGCTCATTGGCATGAAGTAGTTTCACATCATTGTGGAATCAACACCACCACCCATCTTCAGAATTTCCATCTTGCAAAAGCAAAAGTCTGTACCCATTAAACATGAATTCCTCATTCCCCTCTTCCCCCAACCCTTAGCAACCACTATTCCACTTTCTATCTCTCAATCTGACTTCTCTAGATACCTCATGTAAGTAGAAACATTCAAATATCTGTCCTTCTTGTCTGGTTTATTTTACTTAGCATAATACCTTAAGATTCATTCATACTGTTACAGGTATAGATTTTGTTTTTTCATTCATCCATTGACGGTCATTTGAGCTGGTTCTGTCTTCTGGCTATTGTCAATAATGCTGCTGTGCACAGGGGTGTACCAGTAACCTGTCCAAGTCCCTGCTTTCAATTCCTTCAGTTATATACTCAGAAGTGGAATTCCTGAATCACATGGTAATTTTATGTTTAGCTTTTTTAGGATCTGCCATACTGTTTTCCACAGCAGCTGCACCAATTTACATTCCATCAGCAATGTACAGGGTTCTAATTTCTCCACATCCTTGCCAACATTTGTTATTTTTTGTTTGGGGGTTTGTTTGGTTTTAATAATAACAATCCTAATGAGTATGAAGTGGTTTGCCCATTATCAAAGTTTTTTTTATAGTATATTTCTATAAGTCATTGCTGGAACAAGGTGTATATATAAATCAATCAGTTCTGCTGTTCTAATTAGGCAAGATTATGTGTGAGTTATTTCTTGTTTTCATTGTTACCGCCTTATGCCCTTTCTTCCTCCTTCCCTTTTTAAAGCACAAGAGGAATATATATACTTTATAAATTTTATATAAATACATATACATTATATATATTACAAAGTGTCATTGGAGCCAAACAGTCCAGAATTCAAATTTTGTCTCTACCATTTACCTCTTATAACACTTTGAAAACTTATGTAATCATCAAAGCGTCAGTTATCTCATTTGTAAAATGGGGATAATAACACCTGTCTTGGAGCATTATGACAACTTTTGAAGACAAAGATGTAAAATAACTATAAAAATGCTGACACACAGAGGACTAGTAAGTAGTAGCTACTGTTTATCCATCCTTAACGTGGTCCTGGGTGTTACCACATATATTAGACCATGAATTCTTTACACCCATAAAGATAGGTCAAAAATTGAGGGTGAAATAACTTTCCCGGGTGGCTGAAAAGTAATCTGAAACCAGGTCTTTCAAACTCCAAGCTCTTTCCCTACCACAAACTGCCTCTCATCACCACCACACCTCTCCACACTGGGGGAGGGAGAGTAAATATACATATATCTTGGAATTTCCATTTATATGTGTCAGAGATTAGAAAGTACCCATAAAAGGGACATGCAAACTCTGGCTATTTCAGTGAGTTGGAAAGACAAGGTAAGCTTCTTTCACATGTAAACAGGACAAAGGACGTTGACAGATCTCTCTCAGTCTGAGATCCTGGTGGTGAAAAGCAACCTCTTATGCCTCCATACCTTTCCCCAAATACTTTCAAGAGGATCTTTGGGATATTTTTGACTCCCTAGCTGACAGTTCATTCCTGTGCTAACTGCCAAGGCTGTCACTCACTCTACAGATGCACTTCTTATCTGCCCTGATAGGATCACTTCTATACACCCTGAAGGAAATAAAATAATTGTCCGCAATTCCTCTCCCAGAAGGGCCTCTCAGTCTAGGCAGTGTCAGTCACTGGGCTTCACAGCACAGCTTCGCTCTGGCTTAGACTGCTAGCATTCCTCACCGATAATTATTAGTGACTGGACAACCCTGAATGTAAAAGCAAGTGGGAGGGGAAGGGTGTAGTACACAGGGAGAGGAAATACTCTATCCTAGTCCATTTCATATATTAAAAGATAAAGAAAAAATACCAGTATTATTTTAAAGGTATCCACTCCTCTTTTCTCCTTAAACATTTATATTTCAGGTGTTTTCAAACAAACACTGAGTTTCTTTGGCACCAAATACATAGGTGCATTGAGCATTTGTTTTAGTTTATTACCTGGAAATCAACAAAAGTGACCTCCCACAGACTTGATATATCATCCATGTCGCTGGGCAACAAGAGAGCATCATAGCGTTGCAGGCTGCTGACTCGGTGACAGTGGTACGAATTACTTGATGGAGCATATATGTCAGTTGCATTAAAAGTTGCTTGGATTGAATTATTGAAAATAATCTCAACTCGGTGCAAACTAAACCAGCTCTGGATAGACGACCTGTAATTGGTAAGGGAGAATCTGAAAAATATTATAAAACAGTATTACCCACAAAGCACTTTTAAATTTGCTGACGCAGGACATTGTGCATGAACAGTACAATCGCGCCCTCTTTTGTCAAGTAGTAGAACTGGCTCAGAGACAACTTTTCCTAGTTCTGAACAAGAGTCTCCTTATTAGCGGAATGAGAGTAGGTGCCAGGACAGCCCCCAAAAGTGAGCAATATAAATTCCTACAAAAAGAAAAACACAAAGAGCTTGGGGTTTTTCTCTTTATTAGAATCAAAACTTGATTTTATTATTGCAAAAATTTTTGAGAAAAACTAAATGGAAAATAATAGAATTAGCTAAATAATGGTAAAAGTAATAGTAATAGCTCTTACTCTATGTCAAGCTCCTTCTATGTTCTTTATGTGTATTTTACTTAATCTTCAGTACAACACCATGAGATAGATAGTGTTGTACTGTCAACTCGCAAACAATGAATTAAGATACAGAGGGTTAAATAAATAAGTTGTGCAAGTTTACTCAGAGAGTAAATAATGGCACTGGGCTTCAAATCCAGTCTGAGACCACAGCCCTTACTCTTAGTCATTTTGGAATGGGTTATTCTCCATCAAGAAAAAAAAAGTTAAACATATGACATGATCTTTTTTTTTTTCATTAAAAAATGTGTGACTGCATAGAAAGAAATTCTGGAAGGACAGAGATCAAAATGTTAATAGTGATTACAAATGGTGGTTGGATTTTCATTTTCTTTTTATTGCTCAATATTTTCTGATTTTTCTATTATCAATGGACATGTATAACCCTGTCTTAGAGGAATCAAGCAGACCCTGAGACAAGGATGTGAATACAAGAAGTATTTTGGGGAGGTGATTCCAATTTATTTGCGAATTTACTCATTCAAAATACGTAGAAGAGAGAAAGAGAAATGACAGAGGACTGGAAGGCAGCTAAAAAAGACACACTATTAAGCAAATTTCCACTGTTGGGCAAGTGGATTTGATCCCTATGGGGAACCCTGGGATTCAGAGTAGAATGCATAACTCTGAGTTACCTGACCTAAGGGTGAGGGGAGTAGGTATTTAAACACTTCTCTCAGTCACTGGTTGAGTGCTGCTAGGATAGGGATAGGAGGCAGTGGGCTCCTTTTGCCAGAGATAGGTATTAGGCAAAGAAAGGCTAGCAGTTGAAAGCTGAGCTGAGGGACTACAGTGCTCTCAAATGGAAATGCCTAAGGATTATAGATGAGGTGCTGACAGTGTCTGCCACAGGCTTTTATCAGCAGAAAAAATAACAATCATAAAGCTCTCTCCCTTTTGGGATAAAAAGTGCTATGTGAATCAAAAATATTCCCCATTCCTATATCAAACAGATATATATAGAGAGAGAGACTTTTTCATTATTGTTAAATGATTAAGTGTGATTAATTGTAAAAAAACTATATAGAAAAATAACCTCAAACTAGAGCCTCAGCTTTGGAATTTGAACTGAAGTATCATTGATATACAATCTTATAAAGGCTTCAAGTATACAACACAGTAGTTCAACAGTTACCAATGTTATCAAATCCTCACCCCCACTGGCGCAGTTACTATCTGTCAACAGGAAGATGTTACAGAGTCATTGGCTATATTCTCCATGCTGTACTACTGTCCCTGTGACCAACTTATATTATGACTAAAGATTTTGTGCCCTTTTATCCCCCTCATCCTCCTCACCCACCCACCTCAACCCCTCTGCCATGGTGACCACCAGTCACTTCTCAGTGTCTGTGAGTCTACTGCTGTTTTGTTCTTCGCTCAGAGGGAAAAGGTACATGTGTTTTCTAGGTCCCTAACTGAGGAAGGAAGAACCATAGATATTTTGGTAGAAAAGAAAGTTTTACTATAGGATCCCATCATAACATCACTGACTTTTCAGTGTACTTAGATAAACGTGGCATTTCACACAGCTCAGTGCTTAGCACATAGTAGGTCCCTAATACTTACATGTTGAAAGAATAAATTATATGGAACTAACGTGAAGTGCTGAACCTATGATGTTCCAAAGTGGTATCCATACTTACCTGATACCAAGACCTTTGGGATATTTAGCATCACCAAACTTCAGAGACAACCTAAGGAAACAAACAGCACAGTCCATCAAAATAGAAGTCACCCTTATTTCACATTATATTCAAAAATTACCACAACTAAAACTATAAGATTTACAGAAAAAAATCAAAGAATATTTTTGCAATCTTGGGGTAGGCAATGGTTTCTTGAAAAAAAAATAAAGAAGTATGAACTATAAAAGAAAAAAAATTGATATATTGGACTTCATTAAATTAAAAAATTTACTCTTCCATAGGTACTGTTAAGAAAACAAAAAAAGGCAAGCCACAGAAGAAATATTCACAACACATACTCAAAGAACTTATATCTAGAATACAATAAATATTAACTACTCAATAAAAAGAAGACAACACAACTTAAAAATAATCAAAAGACAAGCATTTCACAAAGGAAGATGTACAAACAGCCAATAAGTATGTGAAAATTGCTCAGCATCATTAACAATCAGGAAAATATAAAACCACAATAAATAAAACTCCATGGTACAGTCATCACAATGGTTAAAACTTTTTTCTTAAAGCCTACTCCTAAGCTTTTAATATCCATATTTATTTCCAGTTTTCTGAAAGCTAACATGAAATTACCTGGAGCAGAGTCATATTTTTACTGTCTCACAGCAACAACTACATTGGTTCCCCTTTTAACCCAATTCTTCCCTGTGGGCAACATGATGAGAGCCAGATGTCAACCCGCACATCCTGGGACTTGTAATACTAGTGAGGAACACCAACATTATGAATCCGGGAATTCATATAGGACAGAGATGGTGGTTCCCTTCACCTCCTGAGAGAAGGAAACATTTGCTTCTTTAGTGGCAAAGTTTTTCCTTAGAATGAGAAAAGAGAAGGACCCTGAGTACCTGCCTCCCAATGTAAGCAGATGAATTTTATTAGCCTTTGGATGGGAGCAAATAGCTCAACATAAAAGAAATAAATGGTTGCATGTGCAATACCTATGTACGCAAACAAGTGATCCCAAGGGAAAGATGAGAAGACCCTCTGGATTTCCAAGCCTTGGAGTGTCTCCGTGGTGCTCAGCTTCATCGCTCCCTGACTCACAAACACTCTCTTCTGTGGAAGTAGGACTCTTACCAACCCCAAGGCTTAGCTCTTAACCCAGGGCCTGGTAAAATTTGTTCAGAAATTACTAACCCTGCAGAAACACGAAAGTATTTTCTCTACAGTCCCACACTGACCATACCAAGTGTCGGCAAGGACATAAAGCAACTGGGACTCTCATACAGTGCTGGTGGGAAGGGAGAAGGTAGCGCCACATTGAAAAATGGTTTGGCAGTTTCTTAAAAAGCTAAACATACACACAGTATGATCCACCCATTCTACAGCTAGGGCTTTACCTAAGAGAAATGAACATATATGCGCCTACAACAACCTGTACATGAATGTTTATAGCAACTTTATTTGGAAAGTTATCTAAAAACTGAAAGAAAAAACAAATTTCTATCAAGAAGTAGATGGATAAATAAGTTGTAGTATATCCATATTATGGAGTACTTTCTACTCATCAATAAAAGTTGGAAACATACCTTTGATATATGCAACAACATAGAAGAGTATCAAAATCATTATGCTAAGTGAAAGAAGCCAGACTAAAAAGAGTGCACACTGTAAAACTATATTTATATGAAGCTCTTGAAAATGCAAACTAATCTATAATGATAGAAAGGTAATCACTGGTTACCTAGAGAGGTGGGAGTGGCAGAAGGGATGGATTACACAGGGCACAAGGAAACTTTTGAGAGTGATGAAAATATTTGCTGTCTTGATTGTGGTGATGGTCTCATAGTTATACATGTCCAAACTGATCAAATTGTACACTTTAAATGTGTGCATCTTAGTGTATTCCATTTATATTTCAATAGGTTGAAAAATAAGAATGATAAGCTAAATAAATAATTGATATGGGAAAATGTGAGAAATTCAAATACACATGCTATGTGACATTATAATGTCTAGAAGTTATAACCCCTCAATATACATTATAAAACCAAAAAGCTTGAAAAAAATCACACAAATATAATCTCATTAATTTGGTCTCACTTTTCAAGAAACAGAAAACTCAGTGATTGAGCTGAAGTTTATTTTCATACTACTTATGGCGAAAAGGGACATGTTTATAAAATCAATCATATAAATAAGATTGCTAAGAGAAATACCTCTATTTCCTAACATCATAAACTCAGACACCTTAGCAACACTCATTTATAAACACTTTGTGAGCTAATTTACTCAGTAAAGCAAGTCTTCAAGAAGCTCTTTTAATTGACTTCCGGGAAGATGGCGGTGTGAGCAGGGCGGCAGAAACCTCCTCCCAACACTATTTTATCTACGAAAACACAGCAAATACATCTATTCCTAAAAGAGAGACGAGAATACACAGGAAAGTGCACAGCATGCAGCTACACCCGAGAGCACTCGGCACCCCAAGAGGCGGGTAAGATACGGAGCCGCGACCTGGCGGTACCCGAGCACTCCCCCACCCCAGCGCACCGGCGGGAGGAGAGGATTCAGAGCCGGGAGGGAGTGGAAGTACACCCCGCGAAGTAGCCAGCCCCGGTGATCTGCGCGGGGAGCACTGACCCACATTGAGCAGTGCAGCGGAGATTGGAGAGACAGAGGGGCAGGATCTGAGCAGGGAACACGCCAGGGTGCCTGCAGCTGGCTCCCGGGAAGGAAAAAAAAAGCACGCGCATTCTTCAGCGGTCTTAAAGAGACAGGAGCCCAGCGGAGGAGCCGGATCGGCCCAGCACACTCAGCCCAGCAGGCTGGGAGTCCGGGGAAGTTTCAGACGCCTTAGCTGGCGACTGAGGAAGCATAGCCATACTTAACACTTCTCACTGAGATCAACAGCCTGCTATTCATTCCCACCCCTGCCAGAGTGATAAAGGGCCCTGCAGAGCGGTGCACTCACAGCTCTGGAATAGTGGGGCAATAGCGCCACCTACAGCATTCCCACAGAATCTACATCCGGTGGGCATTTTTTTTGTTTTTTTTGTTTTGTTTGTTTTTTGTTCTGTATTTATTTTTTCTTTTCTTTCTTTTTTTCTTTCTTTCTTTCTTTCTTCTTTTTTTCTCTTTTTTTTCTCTTTTTTTTTCTTCTCTTTTTAAAGTCTTAAAGAGCCCAGCTGACATATGTGGCAACTATCAGTGACCAATTCTATAGCCAAGAAAAGAC